>JAOVVI020002784.1:0-20350 GCA_028571085.2 Nepenthes alata | reverse complement strand
TGAGTGACCATCTGTAACAGAACGGGTCATATCTTTTAAGACCTTCCATTAATTATCATACTTACCAAATAAGGCTGATATGCTAATTATTTTAATTATTTAATTTTTGTAAAACTTTTGATAGAGTTACCTCTGAAAGTATACAAAAATCATACAAACAACCTAGATAATACAATATGTACAAGACATATAAACTACTAGATCTCAATAAAGAAATTCAATTCATACACAGGATCACATCAACTGCCATATCTTCCATGCCTTCAACACTAAAACCTCAACTACTACATTGAATCAAAAAGAGAGATGCCATCTAGGTACCTGTATCAACCCAACGTCACACCTGTGGAAGCATTCTATGTCATCCTACAACATTCCATGCCACATTTTAATTCACAACATTCCACAATGACATTAATTATTTACATTCACTTTATATATAGATCAATATAACTAAAACTTATAAGTTTTCGAGGTCCAACTGTCTCCCTTAAGCTACCCTCTACCTTTACTCTTTACATCAGGAAATCGGCTCAACGGTACTATTTGGAAGGAGAATAAAAATAGCAAGAGTGAGCTATAAGCTCAGTAAGGTATCATAAAAATAATGTAAGAAAATTTTCATGTAAAGCACAATTAAAATAATAAGAAGAGACATCGGAGGGTTTAGGAACTAATTATGTGAATGAATGATGTAAAAGCACGAAAAAATGTGTGAGCATGAATTTATGATCAACCTTGTCTTTGTTTATCTTGAGTAAAAACAAAAACATGCTTAAAGTGCTAGAAATGCATATGCAAGGCAAAAGTATGAAACGATGCATAAATATGAGCTTATGGACAAACCTTATCTTGCGATGATATAAATTCTTCTTATAATTCTTCATTCATATAATTCTTTCATACCTTATCTTGCCAAAAACATGTTTTTGTTCATTTAATTCTTCTTCTAGTTTCATGGAATAGTTTACAATTTCTTAGCTTTTAGAATAAATTCTTTTATTATCTTAAAGAACCAGGATTGGTAGACCCTACCAGCGGTGGACCCTACCTTATCATGCAATGTATCATCTCATGTGTCCTCCTCATCCCGAGGACCATTCTTTTATATCCATATATCGTCATATTTTCTCCTTATTTACATCCTGAGGACTAGGATGATCTTACCTTGTTAATTCTTTCCTTCTCATTCATACATAATCTCATGATTCTTGATTTTTGTCCTCCATTGTACTTCCACAAGGAAGGCGGACTACATATCACTCCATGGACGGAGTTATCATCGATTACCACTGTAACATCCTAAGGCTTGTCAAGAATATCACCCGCTTCACTAAGCGGCTAGGATACGTGGCCAGAGTACCCTTGAGTCTCTACCGTAATATTCGTGATAGGTCAAGAATGTTGCTTGCTGAACGATCCTTGGTCTAGTTTCTTACTATTTTTACATAATTTGAGGGATCTTGATTCTTGGTTCATGATTCTTAACCTTGATTCTCAATCAGCAGTGGTCACATGAGCTAATTCTTTCAAATCATCTCATTTCCTTAACCTTGAATTTTTATTCTTCAGTGATCACTTTATCTGGATTACTTTACATAATTATATCTTTTAGATAATCTTTTAGAATAACTTTCAATCAAATCACAAATAAGATCCTTCAATATGTATTCTTGCTTCATAATACATCCTTTACATATCATGACTCATTATTCATGCTCCTTGCATCTTCATCTTAATTCTTCTTATTTGGATATCACATTTTTTTGCATAATTAAATTCTTCAGACAAGTCTTGGAGTTCTCGATAATTTTAACAGTATAACTTTTAACAACATTTCATACCAATATCTATTAAGCTTAAATATTTCATAATACAATATATTCATGCCATAACTTGTTTTTCATCATAATCTTCCCAATTGTCATTCTAGCGTTTCGTGAAAACTGCACGGGCACAATCCAGATGTGTAACAAATAATATATACTGAAAATAAACTCACCAATCAAAATACTCATGTTTAATCATGCACTTATTCATAATATCATGAGAAAAATGGAAAACATACGGTATTATATGCAAATCTTAAAAGATGAGAATTTCAGAGTAAGCTAAAAATAGTTATAACGAAAAACAAGGGTTAGGGTACACTTATCTTTGCCTAATTTAATATTTATCTTACTTTGATCAAGTTGGAAGCAGCTAAAAATCCCTTCTTTTTCACTTTTCTCCCTTTCCTTCCTTTCCTCTAACCCTGCTATTCTGCGTCGTGTTGCTCTTCTCCTCCCTTCCCCTCTTATTTATATCATGAAAATATGTCGATGGGAAAATTCTAGAAGCACACTAGAGCGCCTATCGAGTGCGCATCAAGCACAAGTCTGGAACAAATGGCGCCGCCCAAGTGGCTCGAGAAAATAGTGAGCCTAGACCATTCTGTTTTTGGCACCTCCTTAGGCGTTCGAGCGCATAACGAGCGCATGACATTTTGGAATTGGCACCATCTGCTGGGGTCGAGCCTACAGTGCCCAGGCCTGCTGGATTTTGTGCCCCTTCTAGGCTCGAGCCCACGGCGAGCCCAACTCACATTTTCCTCAAAGATGATCAAATCTCTATTTTTCCTTAATCCATTCCTCCTAACCTTAATTATATCAATTAGATTAACTCAAATTGCTAAAGTTATAATGTTTTGGGAATCAGTACCTTACACCATCAGTGTGGGGATGGTATGCCGTACTAAATTTCAGATTCGTCCCTAACTCCCGATGCAAGCTTTTCCAAAGTTTAGAGACAAATCACGAATCACGGTTGGACACAATAGACGCTGGCACCCGATGCAATCTACCAATCTAGCCGATGTACAGCTATGTTAGACAATCACAAGAATACATAGTCCAAATGGCTATAAAATGTGCAGATTTTGTCAACCAATCCATGATAACCCAGATTGTATCGTGATTTCTCAGAGTCCTAGGCAACCCGAAAATGAAATCAATCAAAATGTCCTCCCACTTTCAACTTGGGATAGACAGCGGCTACAACAATCCTGACAGCTTCCTCCTCACAGCCTTATGCTGCTGGCATATGAGACAACATCCAACAAAAGCAACTATCTCCCTACCCATGTTCCTCCACCAGAACATCTTCCTCAAATCTTGGTACATTTTGTTGATCCCAGGGTGAATAGTATACCTAGTCCGATGCGCCTCTTTCATGATTTCTTTCTTCAGCTCCCTATCATTAGGCACACATAGCTTCTTCCAAACTCTTAAAATTCTATCTATATGAACACTAAAATCAACTCGAGAATCTCTACCAAGATCGCTAACAATGTCCATAAAAAATAGATCATTCACCTGCCATTCCTTGATCCTTTGGAGAATCTCATGCTACACCTGCAAAAAGGATAACATCATCCTATTACCCTTGACGTAACGATGGATGTAGCAGGATTTCAAACAATCCAGCATCTCCATCTACTTAATCTACATCATCGCCACCAAGCTAGTCCGGCGACTCAGGGCATCCGCAACCAAATTATCCTTTTTCGGCCGATATTGGATCTCACAGTCATAGTCCTTAAGGAACTCAATCGATCTCCATTTCCTCATATTAAACTCCTTCTAGGAAAATAAATATTTGAGGCTCTTATGATCGGAGTACACTAAAAATTTCTTGTTGAACAAGTAGTGCCTCCAGATCTTCAACACAAAAACCACAACGGCTAACTCCAAGTCGTGGGTTGGGTAGTTCTTCTCGTGGGTCTTCAACTGCCGAGACCCATAGGCGACCACCTTCCCATTCTACAAAAGAACACATCCAAACCCAACCTTGGAAGCATCACAATACAAATCAAACCCACCAAAGTCATCAAGAAGAGTCAAAATCGGTGCAGAAGTCAACTAATCCTTTAATTCCTGGAAGCTATGATCACATTCTTCAGTTCATTCAAAATTGGTTTCCTTCTTCGTCAACTGGGTAAGCGGTAACACAATGTGAGAGAAATTCTCTACAAATTGACGATAATAGCCCGCCATACCAAAAACGCTACAGATCTCTATCACAATTGTCGGTCGATCCCAACTGATCAGGGCTACAACCTTTTTCGAATCTACCGAGACAACTCCGTTAGAAATGACATGACTTAGAAATACAACCTCCTCAAGCCAGAATTTGCATTTCTTCAACTTTATGAATAATTGATGCTCCTAGAGGGTCTAAAGGACAATCCTCAAATGCTCCTTATGCTCCACATCACTCCTCGAATAGATTAAAATATCATCGATGAAGACCACCACAAACTTATCGAGATAAGGCTGAAATACCCGACTCATCAGATCCATAAACACTGCAGGAGCATTCATTAATCCGAACGGAATAATAAGGAACTCATAATGGAAATACCTTGTTCAGAATGCCATTTTTGCCACATCATTATGCTTGATCTGGAGGTGATGATACCTAGATTGAATATCGATCTTAGAGAAAACTCGGGTTCCTTACAACTGATCAAAGAGTTCATCAATCTGCGGTAGTGGGTACTTGTTCTTTATCATGATTTTGTTCAACTCACGATAATCCACGCAAAGCCGTAAGGTCCTATCCTTCTTCTTTACAAATAGGACCGGAGCACCCCATGACAAAACACTGGGTCAAATAAAACCCATATCAACAAATCCTGCAACTACTGTTTCAATTCTTTTAACTCAGCAGGGGCTATGCGATAAGGGGTCCTCGATATAGGCTCTGATCCCAGCACGAATTTAATTTCAAACTCAATTTCACGGTGTGGCAGTAGAGTAGATAACTTATCGAAAAACACATCCTCAAATTCACACACAATTGAAATATCCTTCGCAAACAATTCTTGACTCTCCATAATGCTAGCATAAGCTAGAAAGGCTTCACAACCGCTCTTCAACAAATGGCGGCCTTGGAGAGCTGAAATAAAGCTAGACTCCTTCAATCTCTGGATTCCTTGAATGTGAAAAGGCTCACACTTTGGAATCACAAAATCTACTCTCTTATGGAAGTAGTCAATAGTTGCATGATGCTTTGACAGTCAATCCATACCCCGAATAATGTCAAATCCATGCTTATCCAAAAGAATCAAATCAATAGCCAAAGGTAACCCATTCACCTCCACAATACACAACGGGTAGGCAACATCGGTAATGATAGAAGATCCCGTGGGTGTTGAAACCATTGAAGAGAAATCAAGAATTGTAGGAGAGGATGCAATATGACAGGAAAACCGTGGAGAAACAAATGAATGCGTAGACACATAATTAGAAAACACCAAACAAGAAATGCCACAAATGGAGAGAATAAGTTCCACCACATCATCAGATGCCTTGGCCTCACTTGTGGATACTGCAAAAGATTTTCCTTGAATGACAGACTTTGGAGCATGAACCCTAGGCGGATGAGGGAACTCTTTGACTTTATGCCCCACTTGACCACAATTGAAACAGCCGCCAGTCAATTTAAGACAAGGCCTACTCCGATGCATCTTCCCACAATGCTGACATGGGCCCATAGAAGCCTGAGAAGATGATGAAATCTAACTACCCATCCTATCAAAATCCAGATGCTTTGTCTTCTTGGATGGCCTCCCTGAACTTGCACCACAAATAGCACCAATACCACTCTTGCCCGGTGACCGCTTCTTGAAGAACTCTTCCTTTGCAAGTTCTTTCTCGTAGATCAGAGTGCAATCCAACACATCAGCATAGGTCATCAGCTTGAGGGTCACCAACTGCCGGCAGATATCATCCCACAAGCCTTGCAGAAACTTCCCCGCCTTCCTCTCCTCATCTTCAACCATATAAGAGGTGAACCGTGACACTCAGTAAACTTGGCATCATACTAAACCACGGTCTGACCATCCTGCCTCAAATGGATAAACTCTTCCTCCTTTTGGACACGGTGGTTGGAAGGAAAATACTTTTCCATAAATGCCTACTCAAATATCGACCAAGTAATCTTGTCCTCAGGTAACCCCAAGAACTCTGGAACTCGCTCTGAAATAAAACGATCATAAGCAGATGGTCCCAGATTTGCAAGGACCTTAACAGGAGCCGAAGCGGGAATAGGGGTGAGATTTCTTTGTCCCATATTCTCAATGATGTTCGCCATTCAACCCAACAAATTCAAGTAATCGGCCTCCCAATCTTGTGGTTGACCACTCCTCGTGAGCCTCTATGCCTAGGCGGCATGATCGGCTTTAGAAGATATTTCTAAAATAAGAACAGTTACGAGTTAGTCAAAAGATCAGACTCTAATTAAGATATTATCTACATAATTAAATAAAACTACCGTCCTAACTTAGTTCTAGTCTAAGTTACATGAGCTAGGTAACAAGAACTATCCATCCTAATTAAGTCATTCTATACCTACATTCACCTATTTAGTCTTAGCCTATACTATCCTAAGCTTTTACATAAGATTCATATCAAACCTAAGGCATCACTTTCTCTCTGATACCAACTATGACGGATAGTAATTCTATAAAAAATTCAGCAAAGTTTTTTCCATAAAATAGACATTCACCAAATATGAAACCTATGTAAAGCCCTGAACAATAACCACAACATACATATACAACACATACAAAGGATCCCCACTGCCACAATTACACAATGTGTGGTGCCAACGTCATTACTCCGATACAACGCCAGAAGAGACAAGATTCCACTAGGAAGAAAATATAACCATAAAAATCTACGAAAGCTACTAGATCCATCATACACGGTGGAAAACTAAACTATACATCTATCATCATCGTCATCTCACACATACATGACCATAAGTATCAAAATAATTTATACACATTTTTTGTCAATATACAAATCACGATGCTAAGTCCAAAAACCTCTCCACATCATATCCAGTTGCCTATCCTGCGCCTACGGCCTACTCGATCTCATCTGGCATAATAGCGTGGTCATCTAAAAGAAAGAAGAAGTAAGAGTGAGCTAATAGCTCAACAAGTGTATCATAAGAAAATAATAAACAATAGATAATCAAATGAAATGGTAATGGGATGGGAGCAATCTATATCTAAATGAAACAGGACATGAGAGGTAAAATATATGTAAGGATGCATGATGACATGACATGTGTTTTTATGCACTTTCATGATTACGTTAGTCTTTGTGGACCAGGGCTAGCATACCTTACTATCTAAAGGCATGGGAGAATGAGAAAATGATCATGATAACCCATACGATCTAAGGTTGTGAGCTCTTATTATTGACCCAGATGATGGGCCATCTACATATCATGCCTGTAGACAGGCCGATAACGATATGCCCCTATGTCCCCCGAGGCCCAGAGGCAGTTCCTCGTACTTCCACAGTAATATCCTAAGGCTTGCCAAGAGTATTATCCGCTACAATACGCAGCTAGGATAATCCAAGAGTCTCTACTATAATACCAATGGCATGCCAAAGATTATTACCCTTCGTATCATAATTTTATGGTCCTAGTTTCATGATTTCTTATTCTTTTAAGGAAAGATCCACCATACTTCTTTCATTGTAATTTTATTTATTCGGGAGAATAATTCAATCATATAACAATTTGTGGGTTTCCCTCCAAATGCTTGTACGATTTTTATCTTTCTTTTGGATTTAAGTCTTCTCATGACTCAGTTTGCATGCATGGACATCTTTATACATAGAGAAGGTTAGAAATTCTTACCATCGATAGACAATTATAACTTTGGAGACCTCCAGACCACATTTTCTTCACATATAGAACACAAATATATTTTTCCAGAGCTTACAATTAAACACATGCAATTAAACATAGCTTAACATAACAATAAAATAGGGTGGAATCATCTAAATTTAATTATTGTCTCGGTTAAACAGTGTTAGGGTCAACTTAGAGCCTCCGAACGCGCTAAACGGGTCAATTCTTGGGAAACTGAACGCCCAGTAGATGTATATACACAATTAGGACATGGGTAATACATGATTAAGGACAATTTATATATATGTTTCAAATTGGAAGGGATACGGGAGCTTACGGGAGTTGGTCGCGGGTCTAGGGTTTCGACGAAGCAAAATCCACACAAAACGTGGGGAAAATGGACATTGAACTACAATTAATCTGTGTAAGGGTTATAGGTTCCATATTTTTTATGATTTGAGTGGGTATCAGAATAAAAATACCCCAAAAAAATAAATAACGATCAAAAGAGAGGAGAAAGAGGGTATAAGTACACTTACCTTGACCCGATCTACCCCTTTTATAACTAACTCTCGGATGGATTCGGACTCACAGTCTTTAATCTCCTCCTTCTCTCTCTAGTTCTTCGCTCTCTATCTCTCTAGGGTTTGGTCCACCCAAAAAATGGAAATCATGAACGCCCTGCTATCGCTTTAAAATAGACTGGTGCTCAAGCATCAGTCAAGTGAGTGTGGCATGCTCAAGCTCATGGTGAGCACACGGTGGGTGCCCTCACCGCTAGATTTTACGCCGCCATCCAGGCTCGAGCCTGCGGCGAGCCCGGAAATCATGAACCACATGAAACATGCCTCAGAAATCATGAATCATTGTAACGAGCCTTAGAAATCAGAAGCTGATATCAAAATCTAAAAGTTATGGTAATTACTATAAATTCAAAAAATTCCTTTTTACTATCAGAAAGGACCAAACTAGTAAACCCTACTAGCCGATGAGGTGAATAATTTATGATAGATTATGTTTACTCTACACAATCCAAGGCCAGGAACAGGAGTAGGATATCCCTTCTCATGGGATATGTAAAGGAATGCCTCTCGAAGGCATGCCAGGAATAGGAAACTACCCTCTAGGTTAACACCCTGAGAAAGGACAGACCACGTATAGCTCCATGGATAAAGTTATCCTCGATTACTACCATAACGTTCTAAAATATGTCGGAGAACCTTACCTGACTAAATAATAGTCCTAGGTCCCAATTAACGGAATCAAAGTATTTATTTTCTTATTTCCTAACTTATAATATGTCGTATATTAGAAAGTCGGTTAGAATTACACAACCTTTCAAATTATTTCAGAAATCCACAGAAACTCGACAGTGTAATTTCATGTAAATTTTTCAGATACAACTCATAACATGAATAATATTCTTTTACATATCAAAATTTAGAATTTTGAACACCAAATCCATCAATTTCACATAAACCCTCTGTACATAAAACGGATACTGAATACATGATTATTCATGACATCAAATCCATAATCTAAGTACATATACAAAATCATGCAATTAAACTAAAAATCCCAAAATTTTTGAGTTAGGGTTTCAGTAAATCTGCCCAGACACAAAACGAATGCGAAACGGGAACCAAATTGTGAAATCGAAGCCACAACGCATGATAATCATGTATAAATATCAAGTTTAGCAGTATATTTATCAGAAGCATGCATTAATCACGATAAATCATAAGGGGTGATGGTTTAGAGCGTAAAGAACAAAAATGGAGAAGTCAAAACACGTAAAAACGAAGAACAAAGTTGGAGGTACACTTACCTAAGCTCGACCGTTATTTTTACCCGGAGTGGATTGGAACGGATGATTTCTCCCATTTTTCTTCTCTTTTCCCACCATCCTCTTTGCTGCCATCATGGTTCTGCCCCTCTCTCATTTTCCCTTCCCTTTTTAAGTACAATGAAAATCGGGTCACAAAGTTAAAAATGAGCGCACACTCGAGCTCGCAGAAGGCGTGCGGTGAGGGCAGGCACATTGCCAGGGCCTCACTCGAGCGCAGACAGTGCACAGCAAGCGGCACCCTATTGGTTTCTAGTGCCTTCTTCCGTGCTCAAGTGCGCGGTAGGCACCATGCTGCTGCTTGCTTAACTAAGGAAATTTCTCTACTTTTTCTCAATTTTTACTTATCTCAAATTTATTTATACCAATTTAATTACTAGAATTATTATGTTCCGGGTTTGAGACCTCACATGAATCAAGTACTAAAGATCAAGGTGATTTGAGGTTTTCTAGGATAATCATTTAATTGAAGAAATAACTTGGGAACATTAGAAAGGTTTTCTCTGATTAAGAAAATTTGAGGTTTGTTAAATTTCAAGGACAAAATTTCTATAAGTGGGGAGAATTTTGTGGTCTGAGTTTTCAAAACATGGTAAATTATAATAATTAAATTGATGTAATTAAATTTTGGATAAGTAGATTTTAAAAAATTGGAAAAATTATCATAGTGTAGGTTGATATAGGATTGGGCTCGCTACAGGCTCAAACCCAGCAGAGGGCGCCAAAAACAAATTGCTCCAAAAAAGTCCATGCACGACGCTCGCTCGAGCGCAAAAGGAGGCGCTGAAAATAGATTAATCCAGGCTCCCTGTTTGCTCGAACCACCTGGAGGGCACCATTTCTTAATGACTTATGCTCGATAGGCGCTCGAGCGTTGGCACAATTTACTCCCACTGACCCTCAGTTTTGTTTATAAAAATGGGGAAGGGGGAAGGGTTTTAGGGGAGAACAATGAGCATCACAAAGGAGGACGAGAGGAAAAGAGAAAGAGGAGGGATTCTTCCCCACATTTGATTCTATCAGAGTAAAAAAGTTAGTAAATCAGGCTGAGCCAAGTGTACTCCAAACTTTATTTACTCTTTTTATCGCTTTTTAATATCTCCACTTTGATATTTATGCTCTAAAACTCTCTTCTCTCATATTTGCTATGAATAATGTCTGTTCTTCATGATTTCATGATTAGATTTTAAGTTTATGCTAAAGTGTGATGATATATGGCTTCAATTTCGTTGTTTGGCTTACGTTTTGTGTTTGATTTGTGTCCGAAAGTTTCACCCGAAACCCTAGCTTATTAATTTGGAGTTTTGAGGTAAATTATTGTTTAGTGAAATGTTTAAGCTTATTAAAGAATTTTTATCCAAACAATTTCTGTACGAGTTATGCAGCCCAGCAATTTATTAAGGAAATTGAGAAACATCAAGCCTTCACGATGTAAAAGAGGAGGAATTTGTATTCTTAATATCTATCCCTCATGTTATAAAAGAGGAGAGATTTATATTCTGAATATCCAGCCCTCATATTGCAAAGAAGGAGGGATTTGTATTTTGAGATAATTGGAACACCCAGCCCTCACAATGTTAAAGAAGAGGGATTTGTATTTCGGAATGAGAATTTGAAAAGAAATTATAATTAAATAATTTTCAAATAAGGACCCAGAACTAAGAATAAGTGAAGAATTTGTATTTTTTTATCCAAGTTATAAGAACGAAGAAATTTTCTTATGATTATGCATCGTTTTCATGTTTATACCTTGCCCGCATACATATTTGATTCTTAAATTTCTTATATGTTTATTTGTCATTTTATATGTGCATGATTGCATGATATTTATGTATACTCTTGTGATTTTTGATACATTTGCTGAGTTGCTAGCTCTCCCATGCTTTCTATTCCCCTCTAGATAAGCTGAAGCCTGATAAGGACTGAAGATAGGATTAACTAGAAGGAAGAAAGCTTGTTAGGCTTGAAGACCTTTGAAGATTTTGGAGACCTTGAAGAAGTATGAACGTATATGATTAGTTTTTTAATGAACATTGTATATTCTGATGATATAGTGATATTTGTATTATGATAGATATATTATTTTTGCTTCCGCAGGTTGACATAGGGTTATAGTTACTTCCACATTATTGTTTTGGATTATGGATTTTGTTTTGGTCTTTATTGGCATCTCTCTTAGATCCAATACAGTAGTTAATAGCACTGCGTGGGAGCTATGGAAGATATGGCATATGTTGATCCAGTGGATAAATTGTAGATGTATCGTGGAGTAAATTGTTGTGATTTAGTGGTTTGTATTTATTGCAAGATTGTTCATACATGTTGTTTGTATGACTTTTAGCTCATTTTTTGAGGAAACTCTGCCAAATTTTCTGTAAAAATTGATATTTTAAATTTGGAGTATTAGTTTAGTATGTTTATAACGAAAGGTCTTAAAAGATAGGACCCGTTCCGTTACATAAGCCTTTCTAGAAAATTAGGAATTTATCTTCTGATAAGGTTTCAACCTAGATTTAGATAGGAAACATTAAATATTGGGGATTTAGAATGATTCATTGGGCTAAGATTCTCTAGGAGGATCTTTTGTTCAAATATGTGAAGTAGGAATCTGAAAGAATTTTTTTTCGATTGTTAAATTTTAAAGTTTGTTAAACTTTGAGGACAAAATTTCTAAAAGTGGAGGAAAATTATAATGTATCGAATTTCAAATATCATAATTACGAGAAATTAAATTATTATAATCAAGATTATATTTAATTCATGTGGAAAAATTATATTTTGGAAGCGGTAGAAGGTCTAAACTTGGTGCGCTCACCGGGCGCCTCAAGCGTCACCGTGGGTGCCCAAAGAAGCACCTCAGCGCCTGCCGGGTGCTCAAGCGCCCAGGGCAGGTGCTGAAATGTGCGAGTGAGCGCCTGCTAGGCGCAAGCCGGTGAAATAAAAAACCCACGAGGGTTTTCGGGAGTCATTTTTTGGGGTTTCCACATAGTGGAGAGAGAGAGGGCACGAAGAGGAAGAGTGACAAGGAGGAATTTGAGGTTTTTGAATATGATTCCGAGCTCGAGCTAGTTAGAGAAGTGATAGATCGGACCGAGATAAGTACACTCACACCCTTTTCTTTGTCTTTTCACACTGTTCATATGATCCCCTTAGGTATTTTTGTCTCGATACCTATCCATGTTTTTATTTTCATCTTACCCATCACTTGAACATGCATATATATTGATCTCATGTCCGATTTTTTAGTTTTTGACCGATTTTCACACCGAAAACCAAACCTTGCACTCGGATGCCTTCACCCTCCAATTTTCGGGGCTTTTGCATAAATTGGCTCTAGAATATCATTACCCATGCCTTGAATATATTAATTTTTCAATTGGGTGTTTGATTTGGTAGTTCTATGTGCAATTATGTTCGCTGGAACCCTAACCCATGCCCCCATTTGGGTTTTATCCAAGTTGTTTATAATTTATATATGATTTGACTTCATAAATTCATAACCCTAGCTTTATGAGTGTGAGCACCCTGTATATTCGGTATTTATGCGCATATATTTTATATACGTTAATTTTATATATTTCGAAACATTATCGGACATGAATTGAAATATTATTTCGCATGTACATTACATATATTATCTTGTTTATACTTCAGAAATTATGTTATATGCATTTGTGAAGAAAATTTATTGTCCGAAGTTCTAAAGTCATGTTTGACTCAAGCTAGTAAGAAGCTTTATTTTTTCATATTTTATGATGTTCATGTATATAATTTAAATCATGTTAAGATTTAAACCCATAAAAATATAAAAATTATGTAAGTATATGAAGGAAAGGCCACAATTTGATATATGTATGATTTGTTGTCCGAGAGTGAGAACCTTGTGAAAGAAGTTTGATGGACTTTTCTTCAAAGAATAAGAAATGGTAAAACCTAGACCACAGATTTATATTTAGAGGGTAATATTTTCTTGCATGCTGTAATGACCCGAGCTTCCAAAACATGATAATTAGGAGAAAGATGAGCTCCGTAGGGATACCAAATTTTAAAATATTATAAAAGATACGTAATTAACTTAAAATAGGTAAATTATGGTTAAAGGGTATAGGAGGAATTGGGCTGAAAAGCCAAAAGATCCAGAATTGGTAAATTGGGAGCTTAAATTGTAAACTGAGAAATGTAATCTATAAATAAGATTTTGGGTTTTAAATTGTAATACTCATGACATATTAAGGTTATACAATCAAAATTACGGTCCAAGGATGTGAAAGATTGTGTTAGAATAGTCGAAACGGGTCCCAGACGGTAAAAATGCAAAGTAGGCTTGCTATAGGCCTGACCCGTGCCATCCGTGGGCTCTAGCTTCTAGCGAGCGCATAATCTAGATTAGCAGTGCTCGTTGCTCGCTCTCTGAGAGCTCAAGCGCGGCCGGGAAGTGAGCCCACGCTTGCTGTATACTCGCGTGGCGCTCGAGCGCCATGCCGTTTCAAGGCCCCGTGCTGCTTCGCAATTTTCATTTTCTCGGCTGTCCAAACCCTATCTAGAGAGAGAGTGTCGAACAAGAGAGTGAAAGGACAAGATCGAGGCCATGGAGTCCGACTCCATCCGAGAGCTAGTTAAAAAGGTGATAGATCAAGACAAGATAAGTACACACATATCCTCCTCTTTCATTTTCTTACACTTTTGTCTTATTTTCTTCGGGTATCATCATTCGGATACCCGATTAAAATTATATTTAATAATTCTATAGTCCCTAGCATTCTTATATGTTAATTTGATGCCCAAATTTGTAGTATTGATAAGGATTCGGACGATGTAAACCCTAACTCCTGCGCCCGGTCAAATAACCCACAAATTTTTGGAGATTTTGATTTATTTGGGACTAGAATATGATTATGCATGACTTGGGTAAGTTAATTTATCGATTGGATATCCGAATTGGTGGAATTTCATTCACGAATCCCTTAACCCGTACCTGAACACCATTTGAGTTTCAATTTGGGGTTTATTGTATAAATTGACTTGGGATTATAGTTATCCATGCCCTGAGTTTGATAAATTACCCATTGGATCTTTGAAATTCTAAGAATTAATCATTTTGCTGGTAGGTTGCAGCTTATTTCTTCCATCCTCTCCACTATTCACAACTATTGGGCTTCTATGTTCATCCTCCCCAAATCTATCTTGAACAGTATAAATAAGTCCCTTCGCTCCTTCCTGTGGCATGGCTCCCTTGATGGTAGATACTCTGCTAAAGTGGCCTGGAAGGATGTTTGCTCCCCTAAAGGAGAAGGGGGTCTGGGCTTTAAAAATCTGGTTGCATCCAACAAAGCCCTTCTATGCCGTCATTTCTGGAGGATCATCATCAAATATCCAGATTCCATTTGGGTTTCTTGGTGTTATCTCCACCATATCAAAGATCATCGCATTTGGACTATCAAAATTTCAGATTCAGCCCCTTGGAGCTGGAAAAAGCTTATGAAGCTCCGATCGGCTCTCTGTCCCAAGATCTGTTTCCGTATTGGGGATGGAGCAGACACGTTCCTCTGGCTTGATCATTGGCACCCGCTGGGTCCTCTCTGTGATCAAACCGATGAGAGGATCAGATGTGTTACCGGATTACCCCTGGATGTAAAAGTTAAGGACATCATCAGTAACGGTGACTGAAGTTGGCCTAACCAGTTTGACACGGAGGTAGCGGATATTGCAGATCGTATGCCCCCTACCTCCCTAATCTCTCCCGCAAGGATATGGCCCTTTGGACTGCAGCCCACTCTGGAAATTTCACTACCAAATCCACTTATAGAATTTTCCATGCACCTAATGACGTGGTGGAATGGTCTTGTCTTGTTTGGACCCCTTTGTTCATTCCTGCTCATGCCTTTTTCCTTTGGTTAGCTATGCGCCTCAGGCTCAACACTCTGGATAGGGTTAGTCAGTACCTTCACATCTCTCCGAATTGTGTTCTTTGTTCTAATGACAGGGAAAGTCACAACCACCTTTTCTTTAACTGTCTTTTCTCCTCGACTGTCTGGCGCCTCATGCGCATTCAGGCTGGCCTTATCCACACTAGCACTCCAATGTCTTATGGGCTGCCAATCGTTGGAAGAAAAAAAGCCTCAAAGCCAGCTCCTACCGCCTCACCCTTGCGGCCTCAGTTTATTTCATATGGAGGGAGGGAAATCAACGTGTCTTCAAGAACACCGCGTGCAATGAAGCCCAGCTGGCCAACCAGATCACTGCTGCTGTTCGGGGAAAGATGGAATTCTCTCATGTTGCTGCTGCCCGTAGAGACAGATCGGTTCCGATAAGATGGAGCATCCCCCTTGCGGCCCTGAATGCGGACTCCGATCCCTGACAGTTGCCTTCATCCGGAGTGTTTTATTTCTGTGCAGTTATTTAGCCGGAGCTATTTTTTTTTGTTAAGTAATTAATTGTATTAAAATTTAAAATAAAATAAAATTTACAAGCAGCTATGTTCCTTACCAAGCGTTTTTCCGGCTTGGTAAAAGAAACATAGAAACAGGGAGTCCCCTAAACAAATACAAAAGTCAATAAGAGCAAAATTACAATATCAAAGATGACACTCCGTCAAAAGCACTCCGGGAACAACAGTCAACTCCAGCCACCAGATAAATAACTTTTTTTTTTGTAAGTACCAGATAAATAACTCCGGATCCTACAAAACCACTCCGTCCAAACACTCAGGCATCCAAATTCACTCCCTACAAAGCCACTTCGTCCAAAGCCCACCGTCCAGTGCACTCCGGATAATAGAGTAAAAGAACTCCGGCTTCCAGATAAAGCCACACACTCCGTCCAAAGCCATACCGTTCACCGTAATTCTGAACATGTCACTCCGTCCAAAGTCACTCCGTCCCAAGTCACTCCGTCCAAAGCGACTCCGTCCAAACACTCTGTCCCTTGGTGATCCATGAAGATTTATCTTATTCGGAGGAGCCAATTTAGATTTTGGATTAGAAAAATCATAATTTTCTCTTGAAGACCATTCCTCTTGTGAAGGTTTTGTGGATGAATCATTCCCGCGAAGAAGCAACGTGGTAAAAGGAGAATGAGGTTCGGGAGAAATATCCCCATTTATTTCAAAGTATGAGTATTTCTTCAATTTCTAGGTTTTGTTAATTTCAAGGACGAAATTCTATAAGTGGGGGAGAGTTGTAAGGTGCCAACTTCCAAAATATAGTAATTAGGAGTAGTTAAATTAATATAATTAAGATTAGACTTAAGAGTACGCAAAAAATTAGTATCGGAAACAGAAAAGGGAGTCAGGAGGCCTGGTGCCTGAGAAGCGCCCAGGGTGCGTTTGGCATAATAGCCATGCCGAGGCATGCCCAGGGAGCATTTACAAAAATGGTGCGTTCGAAGCATGCCCGATGGACCCTCAAACGCAGACCTTAGGGTGCTGTGGTGCCCGAGCAGCGCTCGACTGGCACTCAAACATAGTCTATGTATTTAAGTGAACACACGGGTTTTTTCATCATTTTTGCATGGATCTAAGAGAGATGAGAGAGAAAGAATGTGAAGGAGATGAGAGAGGAAGAGGAGTTTGAGGCTTCCAAGTCTAATTCCAGCTTAGAGCTAGTTAAGAAAGTTATAGATCGGGTCGAGACAAGTATACTCATATACTTTTCTTTCTCTTATTACACTTTTTATTCTGTTCTCTTCAAGTATTTTTGTTCAAATGTCCATCTAAGCCTATATTTTATAAAACACATGTCTTGAGCATGTTTATTTGTTGATTTGGTGTCCAATTTGGTGATTTTACGCAGTATTTCATACGTGGAAACCCTAACCCTATGCCCTGTGATATTTATCCATTTATTTTGAGATTTTTGCTTAAATTGGCTTTAGAAAATTGGAACCTTAACTTTGAATGTGAATATTGACATTTAAGTATTTTATATATGTTATTTTCTGTATGTTTCAGAAATTATTGTTGGATGCATTTGTGAAGGAATTTGTTATTCAAAAACTCTAAAGTTATGTTTGGTTTATTGTAATAAGAATTTCTTGAATGCTCCCAATTTTATGTTGATTTGTGCATGTATTTAAAGTCATGTGAAGATTTAAGCTCACAAGAATATAAAAATATGTACCAGTATGCTTAAGAATATAATTATCTATATCAAGATCCAAGAATTATGAGAGTTATGCAAAGTATATGAAGGAAACTCTACAATTTACTATGTTTGATAATTAGTTCTCCAGGGAGTGAGAACTTTGTATAAGTATATGGTGGAACCTTCCCTTAAAAATAAGTAATTATAAATTTGGACCAATGATTTATATTTCAAAGGGTAGTATTTCTTGGCATGCCTTAGGATATTATAGTGATAGACCGAGAAATACTCCTGGGTCACAGGAGATGTTATGGTGGTATATCTATTATCTGGTCCTATATATAGAATGAAAAGTATACCATCCGTCACGAAACGTTGAAGTTTGAGGTATCGTGAGTAGCACCTTAGAATGTGTGGATGCATACACATTCTATTCCTTATTCGGGTACTCCATTAGCTGATAAAGTCTACTGGGCTTGGTCCCTAAATATTGAATAAAATTTCTACATTTTTAGAACTTAAAGAAATCAGAAATAAATTGTGAAAGATAAATGTATTTTAAAAATATATTTGTTCATGTTTCATTTTTATGCATTTCTGTTATACTCCTAATCCCTTCCTCTATTTTATTTTGAGTATATTGCTTGTTACCTTTAATTATATTGTGTCTTACTGAGCATTCAACTTACTTCTTACTATTTTCTTATTTTTAGATGAGCACGAACTTATACCTGATAAGACGGGATAGAGCTTAAAAGTTGGCTAGGTAGAAGACTTGGAGAATTATTTTGTGGACTTAGATTTTGTAATTTTGTGCCCTTGTGAGGAGTACTTTTGTATATCTTTGTCATGGGTACGTATTGATGTATTTGTATATTGATGATATACAAATAGTTTAGTTTCGCTGTATATCGTTGGATGTACATGCATCCGCAAGTTACTATGGTTTGTTTAGATACCTAGTGGCATCTCATATGAGTAGACATTATATCCGAAGATATGACATTGGTGCCATACATAAGATTTTGTGGCTTTTTGGATCGTGTATTAATTGTTATTGTGACATGTATTTTGTATAGGGATATTGTTTAGGTTTATATTTAGTTTGACACCATTTTGCAGGTAGAACCTTACTGGTTTCTGGTTAGGTTATGAGGAGTAGTTATAAATGGACCTAATTAGCACAAAAGTCTAATATTAGTCTAACATCACATGAGCCACAAAAGAAGGGATGAAATCATTGGTAAATTGAAAAGAGTGGGCCACTGCAAACTATTGCTATGTTCTCCCAACCTATTATTCTTCTTACAAACAACTGTCATTTAATTGTTCAGAACCAGTGTAGTTAGCCACAGTTCTCATGCTAAAATCAGAATACATATAGCAACTAACTTATCACTCAAGCTAGAGGAGAGAACTGTTTGGCTTAAGAATCGCCATTAAGAAATTGACTCTAAGAAACCATGTCCAAGAAACCACCTCCAGAAGACACTATCAATAACAACCCCGTCTTCGTATAAGAGGGAGAGAGAAAAAAGAGGGAGCAAAAACAAAAATGAAGAATCATGACTTTAGAGCCAAATCCTTCACTTTACTTTCTAAGATTTTTCACCATTTAAATTCTGGTACTCACTTTTTCTTCTTTTAACTTTTTCATAACTCAAATTTGTTAAGTCAACAATATTGACTTGAGTATTAAAAAATATTTTAGAGAGTAAATCTAATCTCCTTCAAAATAGTGTTTGGGATGGTGATATATAGGATCTGAATCAAAAAAAATAAAAATTCAGATTAAATTTCTTCTTACTATAGTTAGATTCAAGGTATGTTGCAAATTTATGTTGGATAAAATTACGAACAAACTTAATCTCCTTTTGATACATGACAATGTTGACATGGTATCAAAAAAACAATAACAATAAAAATAAAGCACATATGTATTTTAAAATTTTTTTATCATTAGATATAGAAATATGTTGAATTTGATGAAACCTTATATATAATATATTATCATGTAAAACTTTAAAAAGTAGTGATAAAAGTGAGAATAAATTCAGGAACAAAAATAAAATAGTTAAAATGGACTAAGATATCTATTCCTCCCACTACTACAGACTCAAAGGAAGGAACTTGATAGGAGATTTGAGTTGCAAGGAGTTGGGAATTGTTCACCACAATAAATTTTCCCTTTGAAGAGAGAAAGGGCAAAGGATAGAAGTGGATAATAGTCACTCATCTCCGAGGAACCAGACATTAAACAAATAGTCGAAGGTCTCCATATCATAGTGATAACTATGTCTAATCAGTCGGCTCTCGTGGGATGGCAGATGGGCAAGAAGGTCCCCAGGGCACAAATTTTCCTCCCAACTGCTTGGTCAATATGACAATCTTGGCAAAGTTGTGTAAAAAGAAGGAAAACAAAATATTTTTTTTGTTTAACAGAAAGAAATCAAGATAGTTTTCATAATAAGCCTTCGAAAGGATGCCTGTTCTTAATGCCGGAGTGATGAGTGATTTGGCTTGTCTGGAGTGCTACTCGCACTCTTAAAAGACGGAGTGGATCGCTTGTTTGAGTCCAGAGTGGCTTTGTTAAGGCGGAGTGGATTGGGAGTTTTCGAGGCCGGAGTGGCATTTTGATATCGGAATGCCGGAGTGGCTTTTTGATAACGGAGTGCGTTTTGAGGACGGAGTGGCATCCTGTAGCCGGAGTGCCTTTGTGGCTGGACTG
>JAOVVI020002783.1:0-20350 GCA_028571085.2 Nepenthes alata | reverse complement strand
GGTTGGAATAGAAATTTTATTCCCACCTTATTTCCAATGGAATAAATATTCCACTGATTGGTTACTTTTTGACACGGAATAAATATTCAGAGAGGAATATTTATTCCTCCAACTTTGGGAATAAAAATACCACATGCTCTTAGGTATTTTTTATTCCTACCTTATTGCTTGCATGTTGGGAATAGTTATTCCCACGTTATTATTATTATTATTATTACTACTACTACTATTATTACTATTATTATTATTGTTATTATCATTATTATTACTATTACTACTATTATTATCATTATTATAAATTTTTATCCTATTTCTCATACTATTATTACATATTAATGCTAATTTTTAACTTATTCTATTTCACTAATCAAATATAGAAATAGAAATTTTTAATTTTATTCCCATTTTATCCTACTATATGGGAATAATTATTTTATTCTTATTTTATTCCATTATAATAATCCAATATTCCGTAAGGAAACAAGTTATATGTACATATTTAGTTATGGAGACAGTTGACCTGCTGTCTAATTATAACTGCAGCTATATGATTCTCATTGAATTATGTTCTTTTGACATACAACAAAATATTGTCATAAAAAAAAGAGGAGACTTTATTCAAATAGGTGTTTGGTCCTAAAGGTTGGAATGCAAATGCCTGTGTGTCTTCTCATTGTTCCAATATTCCACGAATTCCTATAGAAAAGGCTGGCTCAATAACAAGACTTCCGCCATTGCGAGATCTGGTAAGTCTTATGTATGCAAACTTTCCAATTCATTGTAGAGAGATCATTTTTGTGGTTTGAACAAGTGACCTAATACATATTGTTGTTAATTACCCAAGCTCCCCTATCACTACAGTTACAACCTCCCTGAATCCCTTGTTAGATCCCCAAAGCATCAGTCATTAAGAACACTTGAAAATCCATACTTAGCATCAACAGTGAACTCTTTTTGCTCCTCTTGTCTCCCATGCACAGTGTTTCTCCAATTAAACCTTCCGCCCTCTTGTATGCTCCATCCTCCATGACGTACTGTGCCTCATCCAGCTTACCATATACCTGATCCAGCTTGTTACCTATTGATTACACTACCCAGCAAACATCAGATCCACAACATAGATTAATGTTGTCCATTGTGACATTTGCACAATACCATGCAGAGGCAGCATCTTTCTTTTGAAGCACACCCCTTTAAGCTCAACTATATAGCTTTCAAAGCCAGAAATTTTATAGGCATAAATGTAATAATGTGCTTAATGCTATCTATCCTCTGTCCATCCATTTGGATTTCCATACCGACCTTAAGGGTGAATTCAAATGGGAATGCTAATTCATTCGGGCAAAATGGACTCATTCCCTTCTTTCCTAGATCTTGAGATAGTAAAACTGAGCATCAGTGTAATGGTGAGGTTGCTTAATTCAGACCTAGAGATGACTAGTTCAACTACAGAAAATAGCTTCTCCGCTATGCAAAATGAAAGTTGCATACATCTGCATTCCTTAGATCACACAATGTGGGAACCTAGTGCAGTATATTACCTTTCCAGTTCATGAGACACTGATTTAGTGATATTTTTATGCTATCTTGCCCAAGACCATCCATGTGAATTTTTGTCGGCAAGCATGCATTTCATATAGGTCTCTTATATTTCCTCTGTTTTCTACATAAGGAAGCAGCATTCATGAATAATATTGCTTCAAATCATATTGCTTTCCCTTGATTAATATTTGTTGCTTGGCTGCTTCTCTTCTCTGGCATTGCTTTTTAGTAGTAGTTGATCTTGTCTAGCAATGAAGCTTTGTAAAAGTGACTGAGATGGAAGTACCAGCCTTGTTTTGCTAGCATTGTTTTGACCTTTCCATAGAAAAGCTAGTGCGTGCTCAATGTATTGTTGTGTCCATATTTTTGATGACCTTCTTTTTAACATACAAAATTACTGATGGAGAGGTCTTTCGCATCATGAAGCTTAGTTATTGTGAATAATTTAGGATATGCTACGTGTTGATACCAAATTTAAAGGGGCAAAGTCTGTCATGCTAAGATGGTGCTGTCAACTGGTTCTGATCAGGTTCCTTTCCGGTTAGTTGCTGAAGAGGGCAAAGCAAAATGCTCATGGGTGAGTTTGGACGATATCTCAAATATTTTAGTGAGAGGTATTCTTTCTTTACACTTATGATTGTGGGTTTTGCTTTTGAATGTTTAATCGACATAAGGAATGGGTTATGCTTACTGGTTTTGCTTTTGAATGTTTAATCAGCATTAGGAAAGTGTGCCGAGTGCCATTTTCTGGACTCACTGATTATGAATAGAAATCCAAGATACAATGAGGAATTTATGATGCAACTATGTTAGCAAATAAGGGAAATGCTATATTAGTCAAATACTGGAACTAAAGATTCACTTCTGACAAACCATGTACCTTACTTTGAATGTCACGACTTGCTCTTCATGAAGCCTCACATAAATTCAAGAATGCAGTATAATTGCCAACTCTGGCATCTGACCTTTTTTTGGGGAAGAGGCACACTTCGATAACCTTTTTAAAATTCTTTTTTTCCCTCCTCAAGAGGACGAGATTAATTTTATTACTAATTTGAATTCATGCTAAAAATCTGTGTTCCACAAGCTTAGTATATCATTATAATCTGAAATGACTCTTCCTTGCTGCATGATATTACCTGCACATAATTTGCAGTTAGAATTGATATTAATTATGTTTTCTTGTAATACTTGTTTGCTCTTTTTGCATTGCAGATCTAGAGAATTCTCATCACCAACGGGTGTCTGAATTGCAACGACTTCGCTCAATGTATGCGTCTTTGCCTATAAATAAAATTCCTTTAATGTTGTCTCTCTACTTATTGTTTGGCATAGCAAGTGGGAGGCTGTCTTTAAAACAATGAAGTGGAGGAATAAAATTATATGAATCTTGCTGAGAAAATTCTCAGTTATTTTTGATTGGAAGCGATGAAAGAATAAAAAATGGCCTAAAACGGTGTTTTAATTATGGATTTGAAAGCATTGGGTAAGAAGCGTATAATTATAGGTAGGAAATTAGGTCAGATGTACTGCACTTGTCTTCTTATGAATGAGCTAGTAATATGTGCCAATGTGGTGTTTTTTTCATCATTGATGTTCTTTATGTTGTTACTTGCAGTTTTGGGACAAGTGAGAGGCAGTGGGTTGAGGCCCAAGTTGAGAATGCTAAACAGCAAGCTATACTTATGGCTCTTAAATCTCATGTGGCAACAGATGAGGCTCATATACATTTGGATCACCATTCTCTGAAGTATGACTTTCATGCTCCTTTCTTCCCTTTCTATGTAGGGGTAGGGTTGGGTGGTCTGGGTGTGTGTGTGTGTGTGTGTGTAGTTGACATTGGGGGTCTTGGATAATCGAACTCACAAGTTCCCATTTCTGATGAGGGAGAAATCAACTCACCTCCAATTTATTTGGTGATTGTATTCTAATTTTGATGATTCGTATGTATTATCCATCTTTCTTTTCTAGCAAAATTTAGCTTGCGAATAGCCCAAGGTTTACACCTTTGGAAGGAATTATCAGCCAATATATATCAACACTGGATCTCTCGATACCAAAATCTTTCATGCTGTGATACAAACGCGATAATTCACTGGTCGACAATATTTAAAATGTCGGCCTACACCTAATATTTTCCTTGTTATTGGGCCGATATTTGCCCTAATTCTGAATCAACAAAAAAATTTGTGTTCAATATGCTCTTTACTGATTGAGCTGCAACTGATATCAATATCAATACTGATATTTCATCTATGGTTAAACACGTATGTCTGGAAGTGGAGAGTTGGGTGCTATCACACACTCAACTGCATCTATTGCTTAATCTTCTCCCTTGTTAACATTTTTCGTGTACCTCAGAGGAAGCTACCCACATTATTGGAGTATATAGGAGCCGCCCTCCACTGTCACACCACCAATGTGTGTGTGTGTTGTATGGATGAATGGATGTATATTTAAAATTGTGCCTATGGCTCATAGACATTGTTTGTAGTCTTATCCATTTTGCTCCCTTCAAACTCCAAGTGTTAGCTATAAATGTTTCTCCAACAAACCTATCCCTCCCCCCCAGCACAAAAGAAAGCACTACAGGATCTACAAAATAAACGTGTCAGGTAGTGAGCCCAAGTGAATTGGTCATATTCTGAATTTTAGTGTAGATATTGTCATTACTCCCACCTATCATTTGCAAATCAAACGCCAAATTTAAATGACAATCTCAAACCATATGGGAAGGACATTTCCTTCTATTAGAATTATAAACAACTGTTATAAACATATTGAATTCATTCAGTTATACTAGTTTTCGGTCTTTTATCAGCTACTGCTCGTGGAATATTCTCCCTATGACTATTAACCCAAATAAAAAAAGAAGATCCTCTATAAAATATTCTTCATTTAAATTTACTTAAGGATCCTTATAGCTGTGGAATACTTTTTGGGTAACCGAGAAAAAATTTCATCAATGATATTCAGAATTTTGCACTTAAGACAAATTAATATCAATGAGTGCCACAATGTTTGCCTGAACCAAGAACATTTTACTGGTGGCTACCCACTTCTGCTAGTCAATGGCCTACATTTGATCCCCTTTGTTGTTGCCATCTTGCCTATCAAGGGGAAAACATTATTGCAGGACAAAGAGCATGGGTATTCTATGGAAGTTGAAGATTGTAAACATTTGCAAATATTTCCTGCAAAAAGAGAAGAGACTTGTATTAAGGCAGTGCCTCAAATCCATCTTTATTAATGATATAATTTGCCGATCTTGTGAGCTGCCTGGAGAATTTGTAGTTTTCCAATTGATTTAGAAGTTGATTACTGTTAAAACAAAGATGCTACTTATGTTGTGTATTCTCAAGAGGTTGAGAGTTTTAGTTGATACTGTTTGCCATTGCAACTCCATCCCAGTGAGTCAGAATATTTTTGGCTTGCTTTTGGGGACTGCACAGGCCTTTAATATCTGTAATTGATAAAATTTGAAAAGTAAAGCCCAAAAATCCCTAACAGAACCTCTGAAATTTCTTTTCTGCAGTTGAAATACATTTTCTTTGCAGTGCCTAGTCTGTTTATTGGTGGGGGAGGAGAATAGATATACTCAAAGTCAGCCTTATTATTGTCCTACTGCAATTTTGTTGTGGCTGTCATGAGCCATATATCTCTAATAATTATGCAGCTGACAAGATCTTGCAATGAGCAGGAGAAAGCTTGCAGAATTGATAGGAGAACTTTCAAATCTTCATCACAAAGAAGAGAAGTTGTTATCTGAGGTTTGTGTTCTCTTTGTATCCGCATTTCTGCTGACTTTCTTGGATATTAGTCTGCCTGGGAATCATCATTTCAGCAAGTGTCTTTCCTTCAATGTATGTCCTTGAAAAGAATTCTTCCCAAAATTACGAGCCTAGTATTTGCGAAACATGTAAAGAACTGTGAGCATTACCTGCACAATCCTAGCTAGAAATTCAAGGTATTTGCCTCAGTTAAATTTCCATACTACCTTTGTTGGTCAGGGAACTTGTGACTTGCCTATGTTTCATTGTGGGGTCATAGTGCAGATGGCCGGAAGCTCATATTTGATTGTCTTTGAAATTGGCTCTAATCACAGTTATCACATTCGCTATCAATGCACAAAGTCTGGTATGCAGCATATAGACCATTATGTCATTTTACATAAAGGATTATGATTCAAAATATCATTTCGTACCCAGTATGTAGGTACATAGTACTCAGGCTTTCTAATTCTGGTAACTAGGATTACGATCATATGAGGTTGAGCCCTTAAGCAACAATAGGTTTGCTCTATGGTGACCCAAAGTTTAGGAGTTCAAATCATTGGAAATAACTTCTTCTACAATTCAGGAGTAAGACTGCATATCTGACATAAGATGGGAGCCTTATGCACAGGGCTGCCTTTCAGTATATTATTCACATCTAATGAGGATATATATTGGCTCTCGCCAGTTTTCTTGTTGTGTTTCTTTAACCAATGTACTTGCTGTATCACGTGGTGCTGATGTATATGTAAATATTATTGCCTGTTTCTCGAATTTGCAACAATCTTAAGGGTGAGCATTCTGAGCCAGAATCCTGTTAGTGTGCAACCCTTAGAATCTCACTAAAGCTTTTGTTTTGGGATGTAGACTATTCCAGATCTATGTTGGGAATTGGCTCAGCTGCAAGACACGTATATTTTGCAAGGTATTGAATCTTGTGGCACCCTTTTATTAGGCTAAAGCTATTTGCCAAAGATTCTAAATTTCATCTTTCACTAGCTCCTTTTTTATTTTTCCATTTAACCTAGTTCCTTTTTTTTTGTGAGTAGGTGATTATGATTTGAAGGTCATGCGCCAAGAATACTATATTAATCGACAAAAAGCGGTATGCTGTGTTATCTCATAATCTTTTTATTGCACATTTCATTGTATCCCAATGATACATTGTGCTTAATTTGGTATGCATTTTCCATAAAAAAGACAATGATCTTGTTGCCTATTTATCTAGAGGTGCTTTATCAACTGTTGTCTATGTTGTACAAAGAAAGGCCTACTGTGAGGTCTTCTCTGGTGCATGTAGTTCAGAGCAGAGAACACATTTATTTGACATTCATTTGCAAAAGGGGTGGGAGCAGACTTCATAAGGATAGGTAATGCCTTCCCCCTTAACCCAAAAAAATGAGACAATCTTTCTCAGCCATTCCTCTTGGGCAAAGTAATCTGTTGCATATATGGCAATTATGTCAAGTCTTTTCAGCCCATTATAATTCGTTGACTCACTAGTTTGAATTATTAGTGAGTTATGCTACAGAAATTATGGGAAAAATTCTTGATCCAAGTCTTGCGTGATATATTTATCAATGCATTGTAGGTTAGGTAACCACATATAAGCTTAAATGATAAGTCAATGTTAAATAAGGAATTCTAATATAATCTTAAAGGTTGAAACTATGCAAAATGACCTGAAAGTGTATTGAGAGCTTTATATGAACATCACCGTTCACTATGTAATCATTCATTCTAGCTACCCAAATCTGATAAGATATTGCTGAAAGAGTCAATACTTCTTGGTAGCATTTATTTTCCTATCAACTTACAGTGCCTCAGCATTTTTTAATGCGTTGTCTTTCATCCTTGAGTTCCTCTTTCCATGCCCAGAAATCTTACTATTTTTTTCTTCATCTGCTTCATGGCACTGCACTTGAAGAAGAGGTGCTCTCTGCATTTGACTTCAAAGTTGCATCAATACATTGTTTGTCTGATCTGCTTTTCTTCTCAATTTTTGCTTGGGCTTGGTCCTTAATGTGCGCAGCCAGCTAAATGATAAGGCATTCCTGGGGATTTCCTATGAGATCTGTTAAACTGCCGGAGCTGAATGGAATCCGTTTGGTTATATGAAAAGACGATCAAAATAGTTCCATTCTGCCTTAGCAAAGCTAATTGAACTCAAGTCCTTCTTTCAGCTATCCCCTATAAAGTTTTGATACAGAAGCAAGAAAAATCTCCCTCAGCATCCATGATCTGATCCCCGGCTAACTCTTGGAGTTTTACCATTTTTTCCAAGATCCATGAGCAGTTATTCTTGCATCTATAAGCCTGGATGCTATAATCTTTACAGATCATGGGTCCATTTTAGTGCAAAATGCCTGATTCAGAAGTCAAAGGAAAAAGTTGCTTCAACTTTCTACACTACTTCCATTTCCCATGTTCGGGTATTTTTGAGCTCACGTTGCCTATTTTCCTTTGCATTCTGTTCCATGCAACAAGTGCTTTCTTGGTTTTTTTAGTTGTTTTTTGGGCATGGGGGGCGGGGGATGAACCTAAGACCTTTTGGTCTTAGGGCCTAAGCCTTAACAAACTAAGCTAAGGCCTCATTGTCACTGGTGCTTTCTTGCTTCCCCAATTGCTCAAGATAATGAAAAGATTATGCTAGCTCTCTTAATTTATTTATCACACTTTTTGGCAGTAAGAATTTTGAGCTGTAGTATTTTTGCATTCTATTAAAGTACAAGATCTATCAAATTTGCTATACCAGCACAGGGCAAAGATATGCATGTCCACAGTTTGATTCCAGCTACTGTTCTGCCTACCCAAGGCCTGTATAATGAAGGGTTATATATGTGCAATCTTACCCATATGATGTAGAGGAATTATTGCAGTAGTTTGAGTCCGTAGCCCCATCTTTTGGCCACAATGGCACAATGTTTATGCCAAGGCTCACCAATAAAAAATTGCAATAGCTATACAAGTATAAGATTTGAAATCGTTGATGCTTTGTAAAATAATTTTTGGAATGATCTAAAAAGCATATTATCAACTAATAATACTGAAAGTATTTTGTTATATCTTGTTACTGTCATCCCCCCTCTTCGACAGTTTGTTGCCAAGAAAGAAAATCTTACTATTAGGTCTTATCCTATTTGATGATGGCACATAGGAGATAATGCACGCCTTATACTAAACTATATTATGCATTGAGTTCTATATCAATCATAATGGCTTGCAATGTTATTGGACTTCTTTACTTGCAGATTTTCTGGAGTTCAACTGACTGAGCTCAGTACTTGGATTTGAACTTTGTTTTCAATTGCAACTTTTTCGTGTCTTTTGGCAGTTCATAAATCATCTTGTCAGTCAGCTTGCGAGGCATCAATTTCTAAAGATAGCATGCCAGTGGGAAAAGAAGACTATGCTTGGAGCATATTCACTGCTTAAAGTTATTGAGTCAGAACTTCAGTTTTACCTGTCAGCTTCAAAAGGACGAGTGGTATGTCAGATTTTTGTTGTGTATTTTTCTCGCTCTGTTTCATAATTTCCTGGAGAAGAATAGTTTCATTTGGAGTCACTTGCTCCTGCTTTTGACTTATATGTTTTTGTTATTCAATCAAATGTATGCCATTCTTTAGGTCATTTGTCCATCAGCTAACATAATATTAGTCATATTTTTATTGGACATATTGGATAATATATATCCATATTGGACATGTTTAAAGTGAAAACATTTTTGTGAAATATAGCCTAACAGGAAAATATCAGTCAATATAATAGCTAAATATCATATATATCTGTTGATATTTTGAATACCGACTGATATTCATTCCATTTAGTAATGATAGGATCAAAAGTATTATTTAAATTTCACAAACATGTTAAGATTAGGACTAATTACAAGTTGGCGAAATACGCTTATGGTTTCATTTTTTTATTCCTTTGCTCCTCTGGACTAATGTCTATTAATTGGAATACAACATGGGTCAAAATATCGGTATCTATATCTACTGCGGTCGTATTGTTATTGATTGTATTGAGCAATACTTATTATATCAAGCTTAATGGATGCATTTTTTTTTTCTAATTGGGACCTAACAAAACACTGGCTATTATATCACAATTTATCACCAATATAGATATATTTCACAATTTTGATGCAGTATCGTGGGTTGATGCTGTTATATAACAGTTGATATTATAGGTGGTCGATATTTCATCCCATGAAATACAAAAATGATTTAATTTATCTTAAAATGATACAGTTTTGTACACTTTTAACTATAAGGCTGATACTTCGTTTAGAACATTTTCCAATTCATCATCCTAGTCAACATTTGTTCCGAACTATGCTTTTTGATCTTCCTTCCCAGTAAATTATTATCACACATTGTTCAAAGCAACAGAAACTTTCAGAAGGGGAAGTTGATTAAAAAATCCACCCAGTTGTCTTCTCTCTCTCCTTCTGCCCTTTCTATTATCCTCTTCCTCAGCCCTACTTTCTTGTAAAACGTCTGTCAACTTCTTGCATGATGACCACTACAAGCTTAATGATCTTGCTGGCAACAACCCCAGCTACAACCCTCCTGACCATGGATGAAAATATCATTATTAGTCACGGCTGTATCAGGCAATATATACTACTGGTATTGGAGGTATCGAAAGCAATTTTTTTTGGAAGTAGACCAAAATGAACTATGGTAATATCAAATCAATATTGTGATTATTGCCTATAGGCAACATATCCATGTTATCCGGAAGTTTTGGTATCATGGTGGTCCAATACTGATAAGATACATATCGCCCAATAAGTTAGCAACCAATACCGATATTTTTTATTGATGTCCTCTACTGTGTGACTATCTTCTATTCTGGAATCCACTAAGCTCAATTATTCCCTTGTCCGAGAAACTGAGAGTGATCATCTCATGTTTAGTATCCCTTAAATTTTCAATAATCATAAGGGAACAAAGAATTCTGCCTGCACCTGCATAACAAAATGTCCATGCTCTGCGTTTCTTGTGTCTTTTGAGCTCAACTTACACAATAAACAAGGAAATGCTGGCTGTCGGCTTTGGTGGCTTCTGGCAAAGGATGCATGCAGATAGACGGAGGGGGGGATGGATTTCTTTTAAGCATTCTTTAAAAATTAGTTTATCTTTTCTATAGGTGTATGCCAACAAAGTTCTTCAAATATTATTATGTAAATGTCAAATCAATGCCACCTATGAAGATAAATGGTGGTGGATAATAGAAAACATATGGTGGGGGTGCAGCAGTGAAAAAAATGTAACCCACTGATATGGTATTTGGTAAAACATAGGGTATTAGCATCTGGTTTTCATATTTATTTGATAGTTGTACCTATGTCATTATAAGTAAAGGGGAAAAAAAAGGCACCGGCCACAATCCTCCATTTTTATGTTGACATCACCTAATGCATTTTTCTATCACGTGTAGTTGGAGTTTGATATGTGTTGCATATTTGCATCAATAACTCTTAAATCCATCTGGGTTCTTTCTTTATGTGATAATGATCACAGGGCCGTTGCTTAGCGCTGATTCAAGCTGCATCTGATGTACAAGAACAAGGAGCTGTGGATGATCGGGATACTTTCCTGCATGGTGTTAGAGACCTTTTAAGCATCTACTCAAGTAATGGCTGTTTTTAATTTAGCTAAATTATTTGGCTTTTTTTATTTAGCTTTTTTGATAGGAAAAAATCTAAATTATTTCTTTCAATGCTTACACTTTTGCGTTATTCAGATTCTCAAGTTGGTTCATCAACGTATGTGTCAGCTCCAGGCATTGTTCAGCAAATATCTAGCCTTAAGTCAGACTTAATGTCCCTTCAGTCTGACCTAGAAAATCTGCTTCCTGAGGACAGAAATAGATGCATCAATGAGCTGTGAGTTAGCATTTCCTTTGGAAAAAAGTGATTATTTCTGTACTAGTGTTGTTTGTACCTGTAGAATTCATGAAAGTGGATATAAGAAATTCTCATACTTGGGTTAGGTTTATTCACATGTATATATAGGGTTATTTATAAATACTGAAAATACTAAATTACTTTTGTAAAGAATATATCATAACATATCTTAAAGAATATTCTAATAATATATCCTAACAAATTCTTATGCTCAGACAGATGCGAATTATGTCCTGTTGAAGCTTTCCATAAACAAAGTGACATTCTAGTTTGATATACTTTGTGCGCTTGTGAAAATTGGATTTGACGCAATATTGATGGTTGCTCGATTATCGCACCACAATTGAGAAAGTTTAAAACTCTTATAACCAAGAGACTCAAATAACTGTTGAAGTCACATAACTTCATAAGCAATATTGTGTCATAGAAAAGTAAGAAACACTAGCTAGGTCAAGTGTAAAAACAGAATATCATAAAAGACATTCTAATAGCATGTTTTAGCATATTCTAACAATACTCATTCTCATGTAGAATTGTGACGAAGTGTGCTAAGTTCTTCTTTCATGGCCGTCACCCATGACAAGTGTCCCATAGGTATAAAGTTGGTCTCTTAAATGGCCCTTAACAAGTCATAAAGGAGAATGTTAATCTTTTTTGGAGTGATGTGACCCAGGAGAAAAGAAAATTATTGTCGATTTTTCACATCTCCATGACCCAGGTAGAGATAGCTCAATGAACTGCAAACTGGATCTTGTTGCGCCTAAAAACTGCTGGCATGAGTGCCTTACCTTGCTTTTCCCATTCTTTCATTGGCTTTCTCCCATTATTCTTCTTTTCCATCACTTTAGACTTACAATTGCAGCCAATACAACTTGAAGTTCTCTGATATCTCCATTTACCTAACTTTCACTGCAAAAAAATTTGTTCCATCATCCCTCAAATTATTGATGTTGCAGAGAACTAACAAATACCCACCTATTTTTCTACTGTTTTACACCTGCACCCATTTTTAAGTGGCAATATTGTTTCAACAGGACCTGAACTCCCAAGTAAGCAGAGCTTATCATTAAAAAACCTATATATTGAAGTTTTTTTATTTAGAAAAATTTGCTCTTGCAGGAGTTGATATGAACTGATTATGGATGAAAATATTGACGTCAATCGCGGCCGTATTGGTATCGGTTGCGGCTATGTTGGTATTGGCCATAGCAGGTGATATTGGATGTGTAGGACTCAATTGTTTTTGCAAATGGTAAACATAAGGGATAAATTGGGAACTCAAAATTTTTGTTACTGACAGAAAGTTTTGTGCAGTGTTGCCAAATTTTGTTTGAAAGAAATCTTGGAGAGGTATTTGAGAACTTTTGTTTGATGTACATGTGAGTTTTTGCTCGAACGAAACTTTTCCATGGCAATTCTGCGATATAGATGCGAGATAGTGTCTTGAGCAGCAATTTTAGAAAGTATTCCGATATCTGATTGTAGGTGAGCCGCATGATGGCCGCTCAAGCAGCTTGCGTGGGCATGAATACTTTTGTTTTGCTTTTAAGGTTGAATTTGGGCCATTCACAAATAAGGGTGCCGCAATAGAAAGAGAAAAAAGAGAAAATAAGCAGTGATAGATTTGGTCATTTGATTGAGGTCTGTTCCATGTTCAATCCTTCGTCAACATTGGGTATGTAGTTATAGCTCTTGTGTAGAAAATATTACCAGTTGAATTTCCTGTCTCTTGTTCTGTTGTTTGAGTTTGTACATTTATAGTGTTGCTAACCAAGTTGTGTTTGGGGTTAGTGATAACTAGTTTTTCACGTGTTACGAAGAAGTTAGCTCGGTGAGGGTTTTTTGTAACCAGATTTTAACTAAAATTGAGATATTTTTGGACTTTAGGTTCATTATGTTGTCTTTCCTATAATTGAGAAGGGTTTTTCATGTAAAATCAATTGTCCAATTTGTGCTTGATTGTGTGTTCATTGTTTTTCATGGCTCAATCAAGAGAAAAGGATGGCTAACGGTGTTGGTGGGTCCTTGGTCCCAAAAAGCAGAAACGTTGCTGACATACCTTGCTCTATAGCTATTGATTTCTCTACCCAGAACTTATTTATATTTTCCTTAAATTTTTCCAATGCTAAATAATTATGAAGCTTGTGCCATAGAAGACAGTAGCTTGGTTGTGAAAATTGCCCGTGTTTCTGTATGACAGATACAGTAACTCCTGATATAAAGTACTACTCTTCAAGAAATGAGATGCCTAATGCAACTATTAGAAGGTGTAGAGGGAAGATATATGCTCAATGTAGAAGTGTTTAATACTGTAATTACTACTTCTATCAAGTGGTAAATGTCTTCATAAAAAGAGAGCCTCGATGCATCCATTCTTTCCATCGGATAGTTGCACTACCTCTTTCTTCCTCCCAAGCTGTCTAGTTCAAAAGCCGATCTTAGCTTACGAGAGCCATCAGACAAGATTAATCCAAATTAAATTGATTCTCTTGCAGTTACAGTTGGAGAAAAATGGTGAGCCTATCAACAATCCTTAGGCAAGCATTAAGTCAAATGGGCAAGTCTCACTGCTAGAGCTATTATATTTCTTCATTTGATAATTAACATTTACTATTCAGACAAGCATATTTTCAAGCCTAAAATGATCAAAAAACTTTATGTACATTATATGGGTTGTGAGAAAAATAATTATTGATTAGGGGAATTTGGTAATTTATAAATTTAACTTCATTTGGTATCAACAAATTGGATGAGTGCATATGTTTCTTGGAGCATCAGTTCTATGATTTGGTTAGGAGCATAATGAGCATTTTAAAAAAAATATTCTCACATTATCTTTACGTCTTCTGTTTTGTTGCCCACAGATGCACTCTTATTCAAAGTTTGCAGCAGCTACTGTTTGCCTCTTCAACCACTGCACAGCCCATATTGACACCAAGGGTACTTTCTTTAACATAAGCTGCAGTAACATCTAAATAGCATATAGTTGTTCCAGTTCAGAAGTAGCTTCTTGAGGCTCCCTTGTGGATTAAAGTGTTGGGATTGATCATAGTTATATCAATTTGGTCGATACATATTGGCATTGCAAATTGTTTTTGTGAATTGGAGCCTATGCAGATATATCGGCTGACATACCGTTATTGCGGTGATATTTTGCGATTTTGCCACACCACGAAATGAAATATCTGTATTGGTATTAGGCCTCCCTAGTATATTGATACCAATATCATGGCTCCCTACTTTTGTTTTTTCACCCCCTCTTTGTTATCCCGAGATTTCTTGCAATGCTTTTTTTGATATTTGCATAACTCCTGCATGTTATTCCATGCTTTGGAGAAACTTGAAGCTGTGAATCTGGGCCATCTTTCAAAGCCTAATCTTATGCTTGATATTGACTCTTATATTTGATTCAACGATGCTTGATAATTTTAACAGCCATTGATGAAGGAGCTTGATGAAATGGAAAAGGTTAATGCGAAGTTCTCAGCTGCAGTTGAGGAAGTTACACTCGAACACTACAAGAAGAACGAGGTATGTTGATTTCCCTCTATTTGCAAAGGAATTGCAAAAAGCTGTTTTTATTTACATGTACTTGTTGCTTGTCATTTCTTTTCCCCGTTGCATTTTCACAAGAATGGTGTGAGGAGGACAGCCTTTAGCCACCTTTGTGACACCCTCGCTGACATGCATCTCATCCATCTTCACTAATGGGTCTATTGAAGAATAAATGGATAGATAAACGCCACATTATATAAAGATATCTAAAGGGTGTAGTGCATAAATCAGCTCTTTTCTTTACTCAACATTTCGCTTTAAGGGTACATGTTCCCTGGCTATTTCTTCTGTTGATTTATTCAACACATATAAAAATATCGATTTTAGTATCGATTACAATCATATTAAACGAAAAAAAGTTTCTAAAAATTACAAGCCGATAGGATTGTATCGAATAATATTTAAAATAGATATCGATTGATATATACTGTATCGGCTTATACTCTCAGCCCCGATTCAATGACATTGATGTTCATCAGCCTTCAAGATGACTTTAGACCCTTTTTGGACTCAGAAATTTTCAGAGCAATAGAAAATTTGTGAGGAAATTACATTCAGAACATAACTAACTGATGTTTAGGAACCCCTTTTGACAAATCTCGACTGTGTATAGACTTCTTAACTTTTACCCCAAAATAATTCTTGCTTTATGAGAGAAAACAATGAGTGAGATAAGAATTATTCAAGAGTGGGATTACATTTGCACACTTGGAATTGTTTCGACAATTCTTAGCCTGGAAATTTCCAAGTCGAAATATTTCTTTCAAAGTGTGAATCAGTGGATACTGTTAAAAGAGCAGTTATGCCATGTGTAGAAAAGAAGATAGATACTCATAGAATAGCAGAGAAAAATAGAACCCAGTACAGGTTCATGTAGTTTAAGTTGTATGTGCATTCGTGCCTTCAAGGTGAATAGGTTTTAATGCAGGGAGCTCGAGGGAGGAAGAGAGACAAATCAGGCAACACTGATACTTACAATATTATCCATCAAAACTACTGAAACATAAACACTATGATCTTTATATCGATGTTCAACTCGTAAATGAATTAGGAAATAATATTAGATTCCAAATGACGGTGACCCGAAATATTAAAATAATTGAGAAATAAATATAACTTTATAAATAATGGAAAGGATTCTAGCATTTCGTAGGTATTCTGGAAGCTACTAAAATATTACAAAATCACTCTAATCTACAACGCAAGACAATTATGGAAGCAAATTTTAATAAATAAACTTACTTCTTCGTTAGATTTCAGTGGAGAACACCATAGATAGTAGGGGGAGGAAGAGGGAATAGGAGGAGAAGAATCATCAAGGGAGGGGATAAGAGACAGAGGAGATGAGAGGGGAAGAAGCAAGGGGGAAAGAGAGAGACAAATCCAGCAATGCCGATACTTACAATATCATTTATCAAACCGGTGAAACATAAAAATTACGATCCATATATCGATATTGAACTCGTAAATTAACTAGAAAATGAAGCATTCCAAATGATGATGATTCGAAATATTAAAATAACTAGGAAATAAATTTAATTTCATAAATGACTTCGACCTGAAATATGTGAATAACGGAAGGAAATTCTAGTATCTCCTAGATGTTCTAATAACTACTAAAAATTATAGAATTGTGGTAATCTTTGGCATATAAAAAATATATGAAAACATATATAATAAATAAACTTATGCCCTCTGATTTTAGCCTATAACGTTGTAGATTTTTTTTTTCCCCCCAATTTTAACCTAACTAGTTGTGTTTTTTGCCGGTGTGCTATGATTTACAGATTGTGAAACATCATGCAAAAGAGGTGGGGCTTCAAAGGAGAGTCTTTGTGGACTTCTTTTGCAATCCTGACCGCTTAAGGAACCAAGTGCGGGAGCTGACTGCTCGGGTCAGAGCCCTTCAAGCTTCTTGATTCGCTTGAAAAACACACTGAATGCATTTGTCCGCTCATGAGAGGCATTCCGGTGGTGATATTTCTGTATTTATATCGAATGTTTTAACCGGATTCTAAGCGGGCAATCAAATTATTCAGAGGTGAGTAAACCTAACTGAATCTATATATTTTTTTCTTTTTTTTTTTTTTGTTTTTTGGATTTCAGTTTGGAAATTTTAACTGAAATTGCATGATATATTTGGCTCCTTCATCCTTCTCCAAAAGTAGCTATTGGTGTGTGGTGGAATTTTGTGATTTGTTAAGAATTCAAGGGAAAATTTAGGTATGAAGCAACTGCAGCTTCCTTGTCTTCAAGATCAGTGTGGACTGTTGAAAATTGTTGAGAATATTAAAAGGAATAAGTTGAGTCACAATAATAGATATTGATGCATGTCTGAATTTGAATTGCTGTACAGATTAGGAAGTCGTTTAATCTTTTCCTGCGGGTTGAATTAAAGCCAGTTTAGTCTTCGCTATTGATAACTTGGATCCTGCACGCTACAATAAACAAAGAGGTTAGATAATGACAGGATTTGTTTTTTGATATATCTTTCGACATTCAAGTCAGAAATCTTTCTCAATATGGTAGAAAGATATAGGAGGATGTAAAAAATATGTAGATGCACGTTAGAAATGGTGATTGAGTGTGGATTGGAGGATTAAATTTTGAAGGGTGTGCTTAACCGGGAGCAGGTTTTGAGAAAGATTGTGCACTCGCTGGCTGAGTGGCTTGTGAAGTAATGCATTTAAAGGCAAAGTGGCTTGAGAGAAAGCAGTCTTATGCTTCAAAGATGCTTGAGAGTAGGGATTCTTCGGTCTCCCTTTTTCTACCTGGGAAAAGACAGATTTATAGAGTTGGAGCCGATGTAGCATTCTTTGGCCTCACAGCTGATTTTTTGTTGCCCTAGAGGTTCAATTGAACTATCTTCTTTAGCGTGCCTTGGGGTAAGCATGGCAATTATAGTTTTTCTTGGAAATGTTGGAGGACTGCGCTTGCCTTCTCATAGCAATATGCTGTCTAGACAAATATTTTACAAATATTTACTAGGTTGTCATGAAAGCTTTCATTATCGCATGTAGTGGGCTCTCCTCGCCTACTCATGTTATGCTGTTAGGGTTATCGACGGCCATGTCGAAGGGACAATCATAGGCGCCGCACTGTACAAGACATTAACCGTCCACTTTCCGCTGAATAGTTTCGAGCCAACCTGTTTGGATCACCCGTACTTTGGCTTTCGTCTTGACAAATCTCACATAGGGACGCCACTATTTGGGCTTTCCTCTTGCAAATGCCGTGCTCTGGGTTAGCCTAGGGTGGACCCATCAGATACGATGAGAAATAATGATATAAGTAAATAAATGTCTAGAATCTATAAAAGATAAGATTATGAAAATATATTTAAGGTAGTTTAATTATTTAAAATATAAGATTATGAAACAATATTTACGGTAATTTAATTACTTAAAATATATTTCAAAGGAGTTGCCCTGGGAAAAATATGAGTCGTGGGTTGATGAAAGAAATAAAGAGGTAAACCTAAGGAAATATGTAACGAAGTGAATCTTAAACTTGAAGTATTTAAATTTCCAGAGAATAGTGTATTACAAAATACAATTATTTGATTCTTTTTTTCGATTTGAATGGTATTGGTCTTGTTCGGATTAGAGTTTCTGTATAATAATAGAGTTATTATCGTGTGATCTGATAATTACAGATTTGTGTAGTATAAATAATTATTTAGACTGTATAAGATAATATTGTATAAAATAGATTAAAAAGTAATTTTGAGCAATTTTTAAATTTCTACATAGTCAGCGATTTGTGTATCAGGATGTCTTTTATTTATGCCTTGTTAAAGTGGTTTGGAATTTATTGGTAAATGTTTGCTATTGGGAAGTTATTATTTAATATTAAATAATATTTATATATTTAATTATGCACCCATTTTTTATGTTTTGAATTGTTTTCAATTTAATCAATTAAAATATGTGGACCAACAAGAAAAAAAATATATAATTAATTTTTTATTTTAAAATTAAAATGTTTGCACTCATATAATAAACTTATATTTTATTAAATCCCATAAAATCGAGAATAACATTTATACCTTAAATTTTGGCTTATGTTACTCTAGCTTTCTATAATTAATGAGAAATATTTTTTTTAATTTTATTTTTTTACATATATTGTTTTAAATTTTATGAATTTGATTAATATATTTTTAACTTAAAATAAAAAAAAAGGTACTTACAACATACCCATAACATTTCCTTCCATAATGGCACATTAAGTTTTAATAAATCAACCCACTATGGGCTTCAATTATACATGAAAATACTTACAATGTAATGTATGAAATCCAATAGAAGGTACCGATGCGATCTTCGGCTTCAAATGAGCTCAAGCTTTTGTCTAGCATTTCTTTCCGTCTAGATCTGTATCAGCTATTGAGTACGCCATAACTTCGTGGAAAAGGGATCACGTTCCGAACATCGGTGACCCCGGCGGCTAAAAGAACCATGAGGTCGAACCCAAGGCTAAACCCAGCATGCTTGACGGTGCCGTGTCGACGAAGGTCCAAGTACCACTCGTATTTCTCGCTTGGCAAACCGAGTTCGTTGATTCTACGGTCACATGTAAGGGCGAGTCAATTATAATTTCAGGATACTTTTGAGATATAATATCTTATTTATTTATCTATTTTTATATGACTCTGTTAATATAAATAGATCAATAAAATCTTAACGGATGGAAAAAACTTTTCACAGAAATATTATTATTATATACAGAGGAATATTATTAAGGTACCCTCTCGGGATTACGGACCCCTGCGCAGATGTCTCAAAATCGTTAGATATAAATCTAACGGTCCATGTGCTTCTACTTTTTAAAAAGTCAAAATACGAAGATTATAATTTTTCAATTAAAGTATTTAGATCGTTAAATTTACATCAAATGATTACGAGACTACAGCCCTCGCCTCTCTTCTCCTAGTCCCTTAAATAGACAAGGTATCTAATTTATTTATCTTAATTATATGCCCACATAAGAATAAATAATAAAAAATAATTATGAATATCTTTTAATCATCTTTAGGGCATCTATAGACAGATTAAGGGATCCTAATTCTCTCGTTAAAATCGTTGAATTGAAAAAATTTCGACCACCTAAATTTTAACATTAAATAATACATTTCAAATTCGAACAGATGAAAAAACACGAATCCCAATCTCATCAATGGATGATTTGATACTATTTATCTGTTAACTTTTATGTCGGCCCGTTATTATTAATGAATGAATTAGATGCCAAGTCACTGATAATTTTTCTTATTTTGTCATTTTCATTATATTTTCTCAGAATCAAACGTGATGTTGAAGAAATCGTCAAGAATTCATCGTACAAGATTCAACTAGAGATGATCAGATTATGCAGACTACACGAAATTCAGGGATAAGGCAACAGTACCTGTTACTCAGAATGCTGAAGCGCTCCTCGTTTTGGCTACCTCTGATCACAGCTCCAACCTGCGTCGTGCAATTTAAAAAGGATGGCTGAAGAACATCTCGAAAATGAAATCTTCTGATTTGCAATTGAAAAACTGCCGGGATCGGCGTAACAG
>JAOVVI020002782.1:0-16891 GCA_028571085.2 Nepenthes alata | reverse complement strand
TAGCCACTTGAATTGCCGAACATGATTGGGTCTCCTTTTTCAACGTACCGACATTTCCAACGAAGGTAGAAGGATGGAAGTGTTTGAATGGTAAAGAAAAAATGTAGAGAAAACTTGTTATAATATGAAACTCAATGTTGTAGCTTTTAGTTTTCTCAAAATAAGTAAGATCAATGGAATATAAATAAGATTCTTCTCAAGTGGGGTACGAAATTGATCTCCCAAGAGTCCTAGGGTTTCAAAATTATAAGACAAGTATTTATAGATGGCGCAAAAATTACATTTAAAAAGTGGCCCGTTGTCGCAGTGCTCGAGCCCGGCACAACCGTAGCTCGAGCGCGCGGCGGGCGCATGGAGGGTTTCCAGAGAAACCCTACGTGCGCTCGAGCGCGGAGGCGGCGAGCAGCGAGCGGGCCCTTTCTGGATTTTGCGCTCGACCACATGGTGAGCGCACAGTGAGAGCGGGGCTTCGGGATTTTGGGCTCGAGCGGTTGGAGAGGTCACGGCAGGCGCGGCATTCATGGAAGTCAGAAGGGACGGTAATGGATGAATGTTGATGCAATACTTCGATAATTCATAACTCGATATCGATATAATATTATATATTATTACGGAATGTGCCAATCATAAAAATGACCCTAACAAATATAATTCATTCTCTTAATAATCTTTAAGTCCCACTTGGATATCTAAAAGGGCATTCATTTAGCCTCCAAAGTTTCAAGCCAACATTAGCTTCGTTGAAGCCATTTGACCTCCTCAAATGAAATGGAAGGCCTCAATTCGGTTACGTATCATTAGCATAATTTTTGAAAAAGGCTAGCTAAGTCCTATCCAACTAAAAAGACTAATTATCTTAAAAATAAAAAGAAATGACTAGAGACACTCGTTGCAACGGCAACTTTAAGGCAACAGTGCTCCTCGTGAAATATACTCCCAGGGGATTGGAGCATTTAACCCTCCAAAACCTAGCTTACCTAGACATACTCTCTGTCCTTGGCTCCATGATAACTCAAATGGGAGAAATGGGCTAATGAAGGCACACCCATGCGGTGAAGCCTTAGCCTGCCAAAGAAGGATGGTAAGTAAACCATGGTAACGTGCTCAATCCAATGTCAAATATACTGTCTAACAGTACTAGCCTAAAGCGTCATGGACAAGATTGAATATGCCAAGAGCAGATTAGCACTGAGACTTCGATGTCCATCCCGGCCATACCAGGAATGTCCCTAGAGCAACAGCATCCCTGAAGAAAAAGCTCTATAGAGACACACTCTATTAGCAAGGCACCATCCGGAAGAAGTGTCATGAGAGTCAAGACCCCATAGTTATAGGTTATCATAGGCAATAGTGAGATCAGCTCTAACCATAGAAAATTCGTTAAAACCTGCAAATAGATGTCCATGACCAAGGTTTAAAAGAGGATACAGAGGATAGAGTAGAAGATCTTCAGGCTCTTAGGCTCAATGAACAGGGCAGGAGTAAGCACCAACACTGCCCTTTCAGAAGCCATCCTATGATCCCTATGCCAAAGAAGTTCAAAGATCCACAAACAGAGTGGCATGATGGTACCTGGGATCCCCAAGACCACCTTGATCCTTTCCAAATCTTGCTGATATTCCATAGACTCAAAGACACGGCCCTATGATAGAGCTTCCAAATGATGCTCAAAGGTGATACCCACGCATGGTCTACTGTCTTTGGGTAAACAACATAAACTCTTTTGAGGAGTTATCCTAAAGTTTCTTGTCCTAGTTGGCATCAAATAAAACATTAAAGAAGGACTCGAGGAATTTAGTTAATGTATGGCAGGGTTGGGGCGAGACCTCAAAAGACTATTTCTACTAGTTTAGTGTCAAGGCACAGGGCACCCCAACCAAACTAATGAGATGAAGGTGGGAATATTTAGTGGCATGCTCTAAGGAGTAGAGTTCTATAAGGAGGTCATAATGAGACGACCCACCTCCCATGTAGAGTGGAAGAACAAGGTCTAAACCTTTAGTCCTATCAGAAGAGGCCAACAAATCACAAATGGCCAACCAATTGGCTGGAGACAAACTTGACCAACCAAAGAGGTTTAAGATCGGAGGAAGCTTATAACAAGAGCTACATAATCGCTAGCATAGAAGGTCGCCGCCCTAAGAGTTGGTGCGATGTTTGCACCTTCGCCACTAAGCAAGACTTGTGCCAACATTTTGATGTAGATCAAAGATGAGCACCTGCTAAAATGGCCAAAATAAGCACACTTTCATGATTTAGCTAACCTATCTAAATATTTCCTCTTTCACCAAGGGCCAAGACACAACACTGAAGACTTCAAGAATCTCCTAAGCAAAATCAAAGCTCTTTCTAAAAGGGTTTCCAGAAGAAGATTATCAAAGAATATCGGTAAAATATGAATATCAAAAGATTATTTTACGGATATTTAATTTAATTTAATTGATAAATTTTTTAGATTAAATAAAAATTATGGGTCAAAATATTAAATTTTGAACTAGGATAAATTAGATCGAGTGGTATTTAACTTGTACTTAACTAACACATAAGCGAATTTTAGGCAAAATATTCACGACTAAGGTATACACAAGAAACACACGTATATATTTAGACTAAAACGTTAGTGCGTGATTTGCACCTGAGGGATGCTAATATGTGGTATAAATTTCACTTTATACCTAAGGGATGCTTTTATGTTAGTTTCTATAAATAAACTATTTTGCTGATTTTGTGTCATTTGCTGATAGTTTTAAAGAGAAGAGAAAAAAAGAGAAGGGGAAAAGAAAAAAAAAGAAGAGATAAAAAGAAGAAAAATAAGAAATTAAGGTGAAATTAAGAGATATTTTGTGAAAACTAAGTGAAGGAAAGTATATTTATACCATTTATTATTTTGTTATAGATTTTTTCTACAATTCTTCAGTGTTTCTTATTTTAAATATTTATGTATATCTTGATTTTATACTTGAACTGTTTTAAACCTTACATACATGTAATTTTATTCTCATTTCATAAAATTTTATAAAATATGTATTTTAAATTTATATATATTATATTTAAGTGTTGAATTTCTACTTAATAATTTTTATATCTTTAAAAACTTTATGTATATTCTTATATTCTTAATTTCTACATAAATACTGCTTTGTGTTCTATAACAAAATGTTAAAAATTACCTAAACTCTCTTGATTTTTTAAAATATTTATACAATGCTTCTATATGTTTCTAAATTAAACAATATAGTCCCTATATATTTCTAAAATATAAATTAAAATTTCTGCATTTCACTGATTTTCGCTGTATGTCACATATTTAAAAAAGATGAAGAAAAACTCTATATTTGCTTTAATAAATAAATTATTTTCTTAAGTTTGAGATAAATAAAGACTGTATTTATATTTAAATAAAATTTTCAGTTTGGTTAAATAATGACCATTATAGAGAATTGATAAAATATATTTATTCATATAATAATATATTTTTAGTAAATTAAAAGTCAAATTTATCATTAATGTATCAGAAAAGTGACATTTAGCCTAGATTATAAGGATTATACTTAGTCAATATACACATTAGTTATAAATAATGGCATATAACCTTTGATTATATATAAATTTGAGGGTATTTTTTTGAGAGGCCTTATATAGATGAATCGGCACACGAATACTACTCGAGCATACATCAGGTGCAACACCCAAACTATCACTATACATGAGCGCAACCTCGGGCGCCCTTGAGAACAATTATAATAGTTTTCATACTCGAGCGCCACTGCAGGCACTTTTCAAGTGTGCCCAATCTAAAAAATACACTTAGGCACATGTCGAGCAGATCTAAGGCATCAGTCTGCTATCTTGTTCCGATTTTTCTTTAAATTTACACTGCACAAATATTTTTTGATATATCCAATTAATCCGAAATAAACTAATAATGTTAAATAAATCAAACGAAAATCAGGCATTACATGATCGGCTCTTGAATGCTAATTTTCTATTCTTAGCATAAAACCTCAAGTTTAAACATTAAATTGAGAGATTGTTATCTGAGTCTTAGAACTGTTATAAATTCTTAGATTCTAATCTTTAGTCTTTGATATTTGTGTAGAATTTTTGAATTGCTTCCTTTGAGATGTGATTATGGTTATGATTCATGATATTATATGTGAATATTATGATTTTGAGAAATATAAAACCTGTAATATTATTATGTCATTTTTAAAATTGATTTTCATTTCACAGTAAATGTTGAGCCCTTGATATTTTAGTGGGATATTTATAGTCATATAACTATTATTTTAGTGGTGTCGATTGGATATTAGTGGGAGATATCAAATCTACTACATACTATGGTGTTAATTGTGGGCATTGCATTATAATGTGTCCGCAACATACGGTATTTTAGGATATCCATAACCTTGAAATAATGAACCTAACCATTTGGGGTGCGTTAGTACAATGACCTTTAATTGGTGATAAGTAAGGTCCATGTGAGATTATTTGGTCGGCATTAATAATTTTAGATCTTCTCCTTCGTGTTCTCATTTTCTATGTCCTTTGGATGTACGATTAATATATTGAGTCTTTTGACTCTTAATTATTTGGTGTTAAATCATGTTGATACATTAGTGCGAGCATATATATGTTACATTATTGATTATATGACTTATTTGATATTCAGCTCACTCCTAATTATTTTATTAGACTCTATCAAATAGTTGTAAGTTCCTAGAGATATGGATATAGATCAGTAAGGCCGTCTTGGATATTATGTGAGAATATTAAACATAGATTAATTTATATTATATTCATATATTGAATTAGTTTATAAGCTTGTTTGGTATGATGTATAAGTTATGTCAAATTATTTTTAGTTAGGGTTATATTGTTTGTAAAAGCTTGAGATTCATATTAATAAGTTTATGATGGTTATTCCTATATTGTTAAAGTTTTTAATATATGGCTTTTATAGTTTTCTGCATTGTAGGCAATTTATAGTTATTTTTGATAAATTTGGTTGAGTCATGACACAATGGTATTAAAGAAATAAGGTTGTATGTGAAAACTCAGAGATTTGAAGATAAATTATAACAGTAGTAGAGATTTTGAGTCTAAAGTTGATGATATGTTTGAAAGTTAGGATATTTGATATTCTTGGTCTGGAATATTTAAATGGACATAAGATTTATCATAGGTTGAAAATTTCGAGTCTCTTTGGGATGTAGGCATCTGAGAATGATGGAGAGATAAATATAAAAGATTGTTAGAGATTTTGATGGCCTCAATATTGTAGATAATTGGCGATTCTTAGGTGATTCAGTGTAATTGTTGATTTAGTGTTATTCTCTAGAAAATTGTAAGTATAGATATATTACCAAGTACTTTGGGGCCTAGTCTATGCGTGGATGATTCTAGGTCTATCAATGTAATGTTGTTTTAAGATTGGCCTTTGGATCGGTATGAGGTTTCCTAAAGAGAGAATTTCTAGTGGTGGAAATTGTGATGCTATTTTGAGGATGATAATCTTGAATGGAATCTAGGAATTTTATTGGTTGGTTCTTTTCCGATGCTAACCGTAGGTTGAGATGTTATTCACTATTATTATTATATTATCTTCGGAATAAGATTTTAGTATATATTCAGTGATTCGTATTACATATTGTGAAATGGCTATTGAGGATTTCATTGTTAGAGATTACTATAAGATCAAAGGCCTAAAGACTAATAATTCTTCAATTGTTTCACAATATCTGGACATTCCTTCGAAAGAATTGTGAGAGTAGTGTCATGAGTGTTAGAGTCATTTTTTTAATTGGTAAATTTCGTAACCATATTTACTATTGTATCGATGTCGGGTTATGGGTTGTCGAGATTTAGTATCAACCTTCATCCGTTGCTGTCCGTTCTGACCTCCAGGGATACCGTGCCTACCGTGTGCTCTTCAGTCGCTCGAGCCCATCCGAAGCCTTGCGCCCTCCGTGCGCTCGCTACCCGCTCGATCCTAAAATCCAGAATGGTCCCCGCTCGCTGTGTGCCACCCCCACGCTCGAGCCCAAAATCTAGAATGGTCCCCACTCGCTGTGCGCCGCCCTGCGCTCTCTCTAGAAACCCTTTGTGCGCCCGCTGCGCTCGAGCACCAAGGCAACCGGTAAGTTTTTAAATGTAAATTTTGAGCAATCTATAAATACTTGGCTTATAATTTTGAAACCCTAAAGGCTCTTGATAGATTACTTTCATGCCCCATTTGAAAAGAACGTTGTTCATGCTCCATTGGTATTGCTTCTCTTGAGAAAATCAAAAGCTACGAGATTGAGCTTTATGTTCTAATAAGTTTTCTCTTCACCTTCTCTTAACAATTTAAACACTTCCTTCTACCTTCGTTGGAGACATTGGTTCGTTGAAGAAGGAGATCTGATCGTGTTTGGCAATTCAAGTGGCTCAAGAGGGAAGATTGACGTGAAGACCAGAAGGTGTTTGGTTCCATTGCCGCGGGCAAATCAATGAGTTCTTTGGTAGGGATCACGAGACGGGAGTAAGTCGACTAGGTTAGCACGTCGTTACCACCCGGTCTGTAAGTTAATTTTCATAGTGCATTGCTTCCCTGGCCGTTGAAGCCCGGAATATTTTTATCGATACCGTGGGTATCGAGTTTTCACTTCATCATCAAAAATCGTGTCTTTATCATTATTGTTCATCGTTATATATAGTGTGCATGCTTGTTGTCTCGTTAGCATCTAGAACTAAATTCATTTACGTGTATTGGATATTTATTTTACTGCTTCCGCTAAACTTTTAACGATGTCAGAACTTGATTGTTCACGAAATTATAAAAAGTGCTTTTTCAGATTCGAAGCGGTATCAGGTAAACGTATTGATCTCAAGTGTCGATTAGCTAAACGGTATCTCTGATTAAAATTAAAATCTTCACCTATATGAGAAAAAAGAAAAGAAAAAAAAAGAATACTCAATTAGTCAAATATATAAGATGAGCATAACCCTCTAAGCATACATCTATTTTCATTCTCTTTCATTTTCAGTATTTTCTTTCTCATCATCTTTCCAAATCTATTAGAAAAATTATCAATTTCAACATCGATGGATATATTAAAAAGTGAATATTATGTATATCTTACATTTAATTTATTGTATTATAATGTACAGAATTCAGATTCATAATTACAAAAATTAGATCCGTTTATATTTAGACAACAAAGCAAAATTATAGGCTTCCTAATTCATATGACAATTCAAATTTTTAAAATGTATCAAATTCTAAATGTAATTGGACCACATAAAGAGTGAATTGACATTGCACCGGTTGAATCTAAATTTAAAAAAGTAGGCCCCTTGAAAAAAAATATTATTGATGAGTTTCTAGTTGATACTCATGAAAAAAAAAAGTAAAAAATATTTATGAAAAAAAAGAGCTCCTCCATGTGAGGACTCTTATTTAGGGGGCAAAATTATTACAATAAATTATATACCCTAGTGGTGTTGAGTTTGACTTTCTATATTGAGTTCTCCAAAATAAATTGGGGATATTGATGTCATAGTCAAACTCCTTCACAGCTTATTATATATCTCAGTCTAATTTATTTTGCTTAAAAAATAAAGTGGCTGAATTTTTTTTGTGATTATTAAATTCATAAAAAAATTTAATTTAAATAATAAATTTACTGAATTCACTCATAATTGTTGATAATTTTGATATTATTTTTATTATTGTTCAACTCATCATGCATCCCACACATATTATTGTTGTTGTAGTGGTCTTTTATGGATGTTTGCGTGTTAGACGATTGTCATTTGAATGCCAACTTGAACGTTCGAACACTTTGATGTCTTTAAGTTCCCTACAACCCTACTCATGCTCGAACCTTAGCATCTCTCTCTCTCGCGCTTGAACGACTGCTCCTTTCCTTTGATTCGCATGCATTTTTTCTTAAATCTTTCTCAAAATCCATGGGTTTTTCCTGCAATCTAGTAAATCTAGCTATTCTTCTATTATTTCTCAAGGTAATTCTCTTAAATTTTAAAGTTTAGTGTATTTTTTTCATATTTCTTAAATCTTCACTTATCACTTTAATTTTTTGACTTAATTTGCATATTGTTTTAAGAATAATGTTAGAATGACTAAGCGTATCTTCAACCATACCAATTCATCCAAATTTGAGTTCTTTAGCCTAATCTATGCCTCATTAGCTTTGACATTCAAATGCCAGTCATGTCTGCTTGTTTTTTTTACTGTTCTGTTTGGCCCAAGTATTCTAGTTATTTTGTGGTAAATACTAATTCTCGATTATGATTACTGGATTCTACTAAGTTTTATTCTTCTAGTTTTAGTATTAGAAACCTATTATTAGAACGTGAAATATCGCTCCCATCACTCCCTCCCCATGTCTCATATATATTTATATCTAAAGAGTTATTACCTTTAGTCACCAATTTGTCACCTCTATCTATCTTTTTAGTCTAAGAATCTTATTCTAACATTTATCGGATCTATCTCGATAGATCTGATTTTTCAATATATATATATATTGCGGTCACACCATTCGATCTGCAAATGAGGTGATTTGGGATGCTAGTCTTCACTCTATACAAGCCCTTGATTATCCTTATAGTAAGAAGAAGATGCCATCTGCTGATTAGGTTTTTTAATATTTGTTAAGATGTCCTCACTTTTTTATGGTCATAGGATCAAAACAAGTCTATTATCAACTAATTTTTTCATCCTCTACCAAATTTTGAGTATCAATATCTTTCTGATGTTTTATCTTATCTGTTGACTCTTTCTTCGTCTCATGCTCTATTTCATATGTTGTCCTCCAAGATACTGCCATAGATATCTCGATCATCGTCCATGAGTGGTTTATAGACACATTTAAGGACTTTTGATTGATGACCTAGCTGTTCTATGGCTTCCTTATATAGCTGTGTTCTCTCCTCTCTCTATTAGCCTACCTATTGTGCCTCCGATCACTTCTGGATGGCTCATTAGCACAGTCACATATGCTCAAAGTCGATCCCACACACCTAATTGTATCTAGCCTCCTTCCTTTTCCTTTTTGATCTGTCAGATCTACTAATTTTATTATAGACCTCCTATATTAGATGTAGTTTCATATGGAGTAGATGTATTCATCATAAGTAGAGTTTTGGATGACCATATTATAGTAGATGGAACAGGTTTTTGCCTTTTAGGCAGATCTCTAGATGAGTGTTAGAGATATCCAAACTGAAGTCAGAGATATCAAAACCAAAATAACCTATTTGGAGAGTAGGGCTGAGTGACAGGCTTGTTTCATTTAGTAGTATTAACCAAATGATATGGTGCAGACATAGGGTGAGGTGACTGACCATTATGTAGTCACCCCTTACAGATTTGTGCCAAAAAAGGTAAAAAAGTGCTTGTTTTGAAGAAGAATTGTGTTGTGTTCTGACATATACTTAGGAATTGTGCCATTATATTTTATGAGGAGAGAGCATTGATATTTGCACTAATTATGCTTATGCAGAGTATTATTTTATATATTAACTATATTACTAATTGTGATAATATATTATGTTTATTATTTTAATAATGATATATATTTAATACACCACGAGTATTTTTTTTAATATTATCTATTTTGTAAGTAAACAAGTATACCAAATGTTACACGTCATCAGTACAATATTCATGTATCTGGTGTTTATATTTTTATCATGTAACAAGTTATATTAATGTGGTAATTATAACCTTTTTTTTATGTCATGTAAAGAATTTAGTTGAGAAATTGTAAAATTGGAATATTGTTTGGTCAATTTTATTAGCTTATTTCTATGACAAAACTTGATCTCAATCAAGTTAAATTTGAGTCCTTTTATTTATTAATTCAAATCTATTGTGATTTAAAATATATTCATCAAAATTGAAAAGAATCGAATGTGCAAAAATGTTTGGAATGTATAAAGGTGCGTTGGAATTCGATAAAATATTCAAACGCCAATATGCATGCTTTTACACAATTTTAGCAAATAACATAATATATTGCGTATGTGCGCGTGCATCGTTGGATTGTGCACATGTGCCAAAAATAGAGTGGATTATGCAAATATACGATTTGATTACATACATACACAAATGAATTAAATAGGTCGCGCATGTACACCGCTGAATTGCACACGAGCACTATGGCATTCAAGTTGGCATTCGAGTCAACTTTTGAACTCTAATGTGCAAAAAATACAGTTTTGTGCTTTTCTATCATAATTTTCAACCTCATTGTAACTAGAGTAATTTTTCCTAACCTAAGTGTCACCCATATGAAAAGAGAAGAAATGGAGTGTTAGAGAAGTGAGGAAAAAAAGAGAAAATATCTTTCATGTGTTATGATCCAAAGGACAAGATTTTTTTATCGCAAAATCATTTAACTATAATCAAACACTTGTTTTAAACCTATGAGCTTTCGGAGTTCCATCAATGATGTGGATCCTACAGTTCTAAAATTAATGGTTATTTTCGAGGTAGTAAAGTTCAAGAGAAGATCAAAAGGTGTCTGATTAAGTACTTGGAAGCAAATCCAATTAGCTTTTTGATAGGATTCATGCGTTAAAAAGTAAGTCGATTAAGAGTTAATATATCTGTGTCTCTTAGTTTATAAGTTGACTTTTTTTAGTAAATTTATTTTGATTAACTCGAAAAGCTTAAAAGTTTTTATTTAATAAATGTTTAGTTCTTAAAATTTTTCTTTATCACTGCATCTTGTGTTAATTTATTTTTATACTTTGTTTATTGCATATTATAGTGATATTGAATGCGTTGGATTGATAATTTATATTCGTAATATTTAGAAATAAATATTCGTTACATATATTAAATATTTATATAATTTAGTCTTTCACATTGTAAATGATCAAAATTATTATTATTAAAGACTCCCCAATTTTTTTGAACCTTCATGGTCCAAATACACTTATCTCAAATATGGTAGGACTGAGCCCATTTAGTTCAAATAGAATCGGTTGAGCCATGGAAAAGCCTCTAATAGCATGGTTCCAAGCATATATATCTTTTATATCCAAGCCATGTGCCAAAGGAACTTGAGAACCTTGGACATGGAGTCGACTTGAGCCGTTAGCATCTCCACATTTACATTTATGGTCCGATGGGCATTTTTGTGGTTACCCTTTGTCGGATCGTCACTATGAGAAATGATTTCTTTGGGTGGCATACTTGACTAAGCCCTAGTATTAACTATGTTCTCTCTTCGAATGAGTGGCTTGATTATCATGTTTCTCATAAACTGCGTCAATGATGGGTCTCGAGAATTTAAATTGTCGTACGAATTAAGGATCTAATAGTTTTACTTGGATGCATGAATGTAAACGAATCTAATTTTCGTAACTATAAATCTAAATCCTGCGCATTATAACAAAATAAATTGAAAGTAATAAATATATAGAACTCACTTCCCGATATATCCTCCAATATTTAAATTAGTGATATTTTTAATAGGTTTGGAAAGATGATGAGAAAATAAATATTGAAAGTGAAAGAAAATGGGAATAAGTGTACATTTGGAAGGCTATACTCCTCTTGTATACTTAACTAATTGAGTAGCATTTTTCTCTTCCTTTTTTTCTCGTCTAAAAAGAGGTTTTATTTATAACTAGAAGCACCATTTGGCTAATCGGTGCCTAAGATCGATACGTGTGTATAGTATAATTTTACATTAGTGGTGAGAGGCGTTACTTATAGCATGTAACGACCGTGCCTATTCAATAATATGACCATCTAACTACCAGGTAAAGAGTCATTTTGCTACTCTTATGTATTGGTCTATTAAGTGACTTATTATAGTCCTTAATATATGGCAATTCAGACTTTGCCTTTTGGTTTATACGTTCAAACGCTACTACCTGGTGGGTTCTATGACATCTTCTATTAGGCCATTAGCATTTGGGCTTCCTATCCAACTAAATATTGGTCTGATCCGTTTTTAGTTATACCCATCATAATTATTGGTTTGAAGCACATAAAGTGGTCAAGGCCTCAATCAAAAAGTACAATGAATGTAATGAATATGAGTGTGGCATAGGATATAACCAATTCCTTTTATAGAGATATGAAATAAAGTGAGTGAACAAATATACATCTCATTGGATGCATGGGAAACTATTAATTTTCAAAATAAATTATAAATCATTCACCCATTGTCAAAGTTTTGTTAAAGTTTTCATTTTTTTATTTTAAAAAATGAAGAGTGGTTATTTAGAAACAATATGAATGCATGGTACAACTCTAAATGCACCTTAATATATATTCACAATGCATTAGAGAGCTACTCATGAGTAGTGTAAAATATCTCTGTATTAGAAGCAAAGTCTTTCTTCTTGACCCAAATCTATTTTTTTTTAAAAAAAGGGTTGATCAATTTGAGTACATATGGGTTGAACTAAACCCATTTCCTCTGAGGTCATATTGATGGTCATGGTCATATTTGATATTATCTACCTTAAGCGTTGCATATCACGTGTAAGTTTTATCTCTTCAGAGGATCTACCTTGAGACTACCTATGAAAAAGAGTATGATAATAGAGCCAAACGTGATCACGTTGGCCACAAAAATAACACATAGGAACAAATCTCAAAGGAGAGTGGGGCACATGAGTGGATAAAATCTCAGGTGCTGATTAGCTAAACGGTATCACTGGTTAAAAATAAAATTTTTTCCCAGATAAAAAAAAAAGACTACTCAATTAGTCGAGTATATAAGATGAGCATAACCCTGTAAACATATATCCATTTTCATGCTCTTTTATTTTTAGTATTTTCTTTCTCATCATCTTTCCAAATCTATTAAAAAAATCACCAACTTAAGCGTCGGTGGATATATTAAAAAATAAGTATTATATATCTCTTACATTCAATTTATTTTATTGTAATGTATAAAATTTAGATTCATAATTATAAAAATTAGATCCGTTTATATTTAGACAACAAAGCAAAATTATCAGCTTCCTAATTCATAAGATAATCCAAATTCTCAAGACGTATTAAATTCTAAATGTAATTGGACTACATAAAGAGTGAATTGACATTGCACCAGTTGAATATAAATTTAAAAAAGTAGGCCCATTGAAAAAAAAAATATTATTGATGAGTTTTCGGTTGGTACTCATGAAAAAAAAAGTGAAAAAATATTTATGAAAAAAAAAAAGTTCCTCCATGTCAGGACTCCCATTTAGGGGGCAAAATTATTACAATAAATTATATACCCTAGTGGTGTTGAGTTTGACTTTTTATATTGAGTTCTCCAAAATAAATTGGGGATATTGATGTCATATCCTTCACAGCATATTATATGCCTCATTCTTATTTATTTTGCTTAAAAAATAAAATTGTTGAATTTTTTCATAATTATTAAATTCATAAAAAATCTTAATTTAAATAATAAATTTACCGAATTTACTCACAGTTGTTGGTGATTTTGGTATTATTTTTATTGTTATTCAACTCATCATAAATCGCACACATATCATTGTTGACATAGTGGTCTCATTGATGTTCAAAATAATGTTTGAAAACATCTTTTAGAATGATGTTTGTATACTAGACGATTGTTATTCGAATGTCAACTTGAACGTTCGAACACTACAATGTCTTTTAGTTCCCTAGAACCCTAGTCATGCCCGAACCTTAGCATCTCTCTCTCTCTCGTGCTTGAACGGCTGCTCCTCTACTTTGATTCGCATGCATGTTTCCTTAAATCTCTCTCAAAATTCATGGGTTTTTCCTGCAATCAAGTGAATCTAGCTATTCTTCTACCATTTTTCAAGGTAATTCTCTTAATTTTTAAAGTTTAGTGTTTTTTTTTCATATTTCTTAAATCTCCACATATCTCTTTAATTTTTTGAATTAATTTGCATATTGTTTTAAGAATAATGTTAGAATGACTAATAGTGTTTGTTTCATCTTCGACCATACCAATTCATCCAAATTTGAGTTCTTCAGCCTAATTTATGCTTCATTAGCTTTGACATTCAAATGCCAGTCGTGTCTGCTTGTTTCTCTTGCAGAGTATTTCACATAGTATTCTATTGTATTCTGTTTGGCCCATATTTAAAGTGTTCTAGGCATTTTGTTATAAATGACTTTAAAATCAGTTGTAAAGAAAAGCGTTTCTAAATGGCGAAGAAGTGACTCAAGTAGTACTAATTCTTGATTCTGATCTCTGGACGCTACTGAGTGTTATTCTTCTAGTTTTAGTACTAGAAACCCATTATTATAACAAGAAGTATCGCTCCCATCATTCCCTCCCCATGTCTCACATACATTTATATCTAAAGAGTGATTATCCTCGGTCACCAATTTGTCATCTCTATCTATCTTTTCAGTCTAAGAATCTTATTTTAATATTTACCAAATTTATCTTGATAGATCTATGTTTTCAATATATATATATATATTACGGTCACACCATTTGGATTGCACATGAGGTGTATTGGGATGCTAGTCTTCCCACTATACCATCCCTTGATTATCCTTATAGTAAGAAGAGGATGCCATCTGTTGATAAGGTTATTTTGATATCTGTTAAGACGTCCTCACTTTTTTATGGTCATAGGATCAAGACAAGCCTATTATCAACTAATTTTTTTTGTCATCTACCACATTTTGAGTACTGATATCTTTTGGATGTTTTGTCTGTCGACTCTTCCTTCGTCTTGTGCTCTATTTCTATATATTGTCTTCTAAGATCTACCATAGATATGTCAATCATTGCCCACGAGTGGTTTATAGACACATTTAAGGACTTTCGATTGATGGCCTAGTTGTTCTAGGGTTTCCTTATGCAACTGTGTTCTCTCCTCTCTCTATCAGCCTACCTAGGTGCCTTCGATCACTTTTGGATGGCTCATTAGCATAGTCACATATGCTCAAAGTTGATTCCACGCACCTAATCGCGTCTATCCTCGTGTTAACTCTATCCCTACTTCTATTAGGAAGACATGTAGAATTCATTTTCCTCCTTGGTCTATCAGATCTACTAATTTCATTAAAGACCTCCTATATTAGATGTCGTTTCAGATGGAGTAGATGTATTCATCATAGATAGAGTTTTGGATTACCATATTATAGTAGATGGAACAAGTTTTCTCCTTTTAGGCAGATCTCTAGATGGGTGATAGAGATCATCAAATTGAAGTCAGAGATATCTAAACTAGAATAACCCATTTGAAGAATAGGGCTGAGTGATAGGCTTTTTTCATTTAGTAGGTGTTACCAAATGATAAGGTGGAGATATAGGTGATGCGACTGACCCTTACGCAGTCATCTCTTGCCGATTTGTGCCAAAAAAGGAGAAATGTGCTTGTTTTGAGGAAGAATTGTGTTGTGTTTTGACATATAACTAGGAATTGTGCCATTATATTTTGTGAGGGGAGAGCTTTGATATTTGCACTAATTATGCTTATGCGGAGTATTGTTTTATATATTGACTATACTACTCATTGTGGTAATATATTATGTCTATTATTTTAATACTGATATATGTTTAATACACCACGAGTATTATTTTAATAATATCTATTTTACAGATAAACAGGTATAACAAATGTTACACGTCATTAGTATAACATTCATGTATATGGTATTTATATGTTTATCATGTAATAAATTATATTAATGTGGTAATTACGACTTATTTTTTTATTTATGTTATGTAAATAATTTGGTCGCAAAATTGTAAAATTAAAATATTGTTAGGTCAATTTTATTAGCTTATTTCTATGACAAAACTTGATCTCAATCAAGTCAAATTTGAGTCGTTTTATTTATTAATTCAAATCTATTATGATCTAAAATATGCTAATCAAAATTGAAAAGAATCAAATATGCAAAAATGTTTGGAATGTATAAAGATGTGTTGGAATTCAAGCAAATATTTAATATAATGTATTACGTACGTGCGCATGTATCATTGGATTGTGCACATGTGCCAAAAATAGAGGATCATGCAAATGTATAATTGGATTACGCACAAATGAACTAAATAAGTCGTGCTTGTATGCCGTTGAATTGCACACGAGCACTATGACATTCAAGTTGGCATTCGTGTCAACTTTTGAACTCTAATGTGCAAAAATTTACAGTTTTGCCTATCTTAATTTTCATCTGCATTTTTAACGAGACTAATTTTTCCTAATCTAGGTTTCACCCATATGAAAAAAGAAGAAACGGACCGTTAGAAAATTGAGAAAAAAAGAGAAAATATATTTCTTGCAATGTGATTCAAAAGATAAGATTTTCTTATTACGAAATCATTCAACCACAATCAAACACTTATTTTAAACCTATGAGCCTTTGGAGTTCCATCAATGATGTGGATCCTATAATTCTAGAATTAATAGTTATTTTCGAGGTAGCAAAGTAAAGTCCAAAAGAAAATCAAAAGGTGTCCGATTATATCATTTGGAAGCAAATCTAATGAGCTTTTTGAAATGAATAATGTGTAAAAACGTAAATATATTAAGGGTTAACATATTTGTGCCTTCTAGTTTATAAGTTAACTTTTTTTAGTAAATTTATTTTGACTAACTCAAAAGTTTAAAAGGTTTTATTTAATAGTTGTTTAGTTCTTAAAAATTTTTTTCATCACTGCATTTTGTGTTAATTTATTTTTACACTTTGTTTATTTCATATTATAGTGATATTGAATGCGTTGGATTGATAATTTATATTCGTAATATTTAGAGATAAATATTTTTTATGTATATTAAATATTTATATAATTTAGTTTTTCACATTGTAAATGATCAAAACTATAATTATTAAGGACTCCCCAATTTTTTTGAACCTTCATGGTCCAAATACACTTATCTCAAATATGGTAGGACTGAGCCCATTTAGTTC
>JAOVVI020002781.1:0-20352 GCA_028571085.2 Nepenthes alata | reverse complement strand
GGCCCATTACTGTAGGAAAACCGCCAAAGGCCCAACTTGGCCTCGCACAGTGGTCAACGTTGAGTTGACCGCCTGTGGACAAGTTGGCCGCCAAAGTGGTCAACGTCCACGTTGACCGTTTTGGCTACTGGGCTTTCAAGTTTCTGGGCCTGCCTTTCTTAGTTGGCCGCAAGAATGTTGACCGCTCTGTTTGGGCATCCAATCACTTTTTGTTTTGGACCGGCCCCATTATTGGTGTACCTATCAATATATATATATATATATATATATATAATAAATCTACAAGGTGCATAATTAATCTAATCTAAGCCATCCAATTACACTAAATCTGATCCAATAAACTGATACAAATTGTGTTAGTAAGTTGAGAAGAAAACCAGCATATGGAGCAACTGATCCATGTGATAGCAGATTAAACAATTATCTTCATGTAGATCAAGATTTAAGAATACTGAGCTTATTAAGAAGCCCATGAATTGTTATAAGAAGCAGATACAGCTAAAATACTTCTTCAATTGTTGATAGAAGCTGAAGACTGTATGCCTAGAATTTGGAAAGCAGCTCATTTATCCATATGTGATTGACCATAGAGTATAAGAAAAGCGAAAACACGTGTAAGAGCTTGTACATAAGAAATCTATCATGTGTAATTATGGCCAATGGAACGATAACCGAGAGAAATATATTGGCAGCATAAATGTAACACCAGGATCAGAACATATCAAAAACGACACACCGTGAATCAGCAGCTTCTCTTCTTTTTGTGAAACATGAATATTAAATACTAAGCACTCCTTCAACAAATGATTAATATCTAATAAGAGAGACAGAAACCCATCATCAAATCAGTCATGCATACGCACACCTATGCCGCTAGTCTTGAGCAAACAAAATCTCTGAAAGCGTTCAGAGAGTCCACGGAGGTCCTAGGAAAACAACCAACACTGCCACCTCCCACGAGTTGAAGCTTGAGGGAAGCGGCGCGCTGCTTAATCCCTTCATCCCCCATTAGTCTATCAATACCCTTAGCTATATCCTCCTTCGTTACCATCTCTGACAGCTCCCTGTCCAAGACCATGTACCCCAACCTCAGATGGCTCACCACCAACTTTGCATTGTAGAATTGATCGCCCCTGATGGGCCATCCCAAAATCGGGACGCCCCTCCCGAGCGCCTCCGCGATCGAATTCCATCCACAGTGCGACAGAAACCCACCGGTCGCCGGGTGGCTCAGAATTAGCAGCTGTGGGGCCCATCCGTGTATGATCAAACCCCTTTCCCCAACCCTGCCCTGCAATCCATGGGGATAGTATCCCCCATCCAGCCCTGAACCCGGTGGACCCTCTCTGCCAAGATGCAGTTGGATCACCCAGATAAATGGTCGACCCGACTCCTCCAAGGCACCCGCCAGCTCACCGTACTCTTCCCTCGTGGGTCCCACCTCACTGCCAAATGATACGTACACAACGGATCCCCGCGGCTTTGAATCCAACCACTGCATCACCTCTTCTTCCGTGTGATCCGATTTCTTCTTGGGTCGGATCATCTCGTCATGGAGGATTGAACTGGCTGATTTCCAATACTCTGCGGGCAATAATGGTCCCACGCCCCACACCGGTTTGCCGATCTGATTCGCTACGTATTCTAGGAATGGCCCCTCTAGATCCTGACTCGTGTTCATCATGATGGCTACCGTTCCGTCCACCTCGTCAACCCACGGCGGCTGCTGCCCCGGCCCAGGTGGCCCCTTAAATCCGCCACCGAAAGGCCTCATCCGAACCCCGCCCGGTGGGAAACCATGCCCAGGTGGGGGGGCCCCCAGTTGAGAACCCGGAAAGCCCGGTGGAGTTCGGCGAGGCCGCCGTTTGAGTTCCCAATACGAGATCGCCATGTCTTCGGGTAGCCCGGGTAGGACCCGCATCTCACCGGGTTGCATATCATCCACGCGCCCTTTCCAAGCGGCGTACTCTATGGCGGCGGAGCACGCGCCGGAAGTGAAGAAAGCCACGACGGGGACATCGAATTTCTTGAGCACGTCCTTGGACCAACTCATCATGACGTCTACGATGGCGCAGACGTGTCGGGGCGAGCCATCGGGCCGGGCCGAAAGGAGGGATTCGATCCCTTGGCCTATTTGGTCGTGCTGCTTGTGAAATGGATCGGGCCCTGCTGACTGTGGCGGTGGACCACCCAGCGTCTCTGGCGGAGGAGGAGGCGGTGCATCGGATTGGATTTCGGCAATCTGGACGAGAGGTTGGCTGTGGAGGGAGGAGGGGATGGAAGAGGAGAGGGCGGCGGAGATGACGAGGGTGATTTTGAAATTTCGGGAGGATAAATGATTGCAGAGCTCTATGCATGGGAAGAGATGACCTTGGCCGAAGAACGGCAGCACCAGTATTTCACCGCCGGCCATAATCAACTATTTCTTCCCTTCGATTTGCTGTTATTATGATTATTATTTTCAAATTTTCAATTTCTTTTGAGATGAAGTTGCACAGAGAGAGAGAGAGAGAGACTGAAGAGGCCGGAGGAGATTACATAGTGAGGGAAAAAACTCAGAGGTGAATAGTAAGCCTCTAAGCGATCGGTCGTAGCCGGTAATGTTGACTGTTTGTTAGAAATACTCATCAGCCATTCACTCCGGTCACTTTTGGCCTGTCACTACTGCGATTTTTGTTTCTTTTTTATAGGGCTCTTTTATTCAAGAAAGTGAAATTTTATGTTAAAAAATTTGTTTGTTTTTTTATTTGAATTTGAGGAAACCTATCAAATTTGGACTTTTTTTTGTCAAATCTTAATTTATTTTTTTTTAATTTTAATGCGTCCTTAAATTTAAATTATTATATAAATTAGTGAGTTAAAAATTATCCGTCGAATTTAAAGCGGTTCCAATTTCTATATGCTATTAATTTGAATCCTATATAAAACAGCAAAATATAGTTAAATGATTGACGAAATTCACTCATCGATATATCTTTGACGCTCAAATTAGAATACTTCTTTGAGGAAACGAAAAGGAGAGGATGAATGTATAAATGCTTGTCTAAATATTTTTATTTTGTAGCGTGTGCTTTTTAGAATGCGTCTTAATGAGAGAGAGATAGTGCGCTTGAAGCGTTTAAAGATGCCTTTGATTAGTTTCTTGTTTGATTGAAAGTCGTCACCATTTCCTGTTTAGAAGGAAGGGTTTTATAAAAGTTAGTGGGCGGTTAATCGTTCCTACTAACCGCTTAAAAACCCGTCAAGTAGATAAGAGGCTAGTCAACCAGTGGTTTTAACTGGCGATCGAGATCGTTGAATTTATATAAGAAAAAAAACCATTTTGATCATTAGTGTTGGTTTCGTCTTTCTTCAGGGGGCAAACTGCTCGGATGGGGCCAACGGGTACATTTATTAATTTAGGCTCTAAGGGTCAAGTTCATAGGATATAACCACACGGCCTTAATGGAAATTGGCCTAGGTAGCAAGATAGCCGAATTAGATAATGGGATGATTAGATAATTGACCGAATTTGTGAAGTTGATTGAATTGACTTGCTTGAATTGTTAATCAGATTGACTTGTTAACCTGATTAGCCAGTTGGCTGGATTGACTTGTTGACCGGATTAGCCAACAGACCTATGACGGAACATATTTTTTTTTATCCTCAATTAATTCTATCATTCAGAATAGGGACAAAAACTCAAATCTCACTTCAGGTTCTAGAAAAAAATGGGTAGAGTTCTTTTCTAAAATTGGGCTAAATAGAAATATTAACCAATTAATTTACACATGTACTGTGAGATTCTGAAATCAAAGAAGCTTAAAATCAACGTAAAATATTGCTACTTAAAAATCAGAATATTTTGATTTTGACTTAAACTGGAGTAGACTTACACCACTGAAAGATCGAAACTAATGGTAATCAAATATTGACCGGTGTCAAAATATTGACCAATGGTGAGATGTTGACCATCGTCAAGATGTTCACCGGTGTCAAGACGTTGACAGGCGTCAAGGTGTAGACCGGAAGGTTGACGGAAGGGTTGATCGGTTTTTAGAAATGTTGATCGACCTTGAATAAGAGAGAAGAAACGTTGACCGACTTTGAGCAAAAGTTGGCCAAATTAGAGTAAGAAGCATTGACCAAAAAAGTTGACCAATAGAAAGGTTCGTCGACTTTGAAGAAAATATTGACCAACTAGAATTGACTACCGAATTCAAAAATTTTGACCAGGATAAATTAAGGACAAACTAAAGGCAATGGCTAACTTCATTATTTAGACGGTTAGATCCCAACTAGATTCGAATATAATCAAAGCAAGTGAACTACCCCATTGACCTTCTAGATAAAAGTATTAAGTAGGTAACTTACCCCACTCACTCCCACCTAATCCCTAAAGAGAAGACCAAGTAGGTAACCCACCCTACTTACTCCAACTAATCCCTCCTTTTTATATACTAAGCTCTAGTTGATGGATGAGTGTGGAATTTCTGACAAGGAAGAAGGGTAAGGAGTAAAGAAGGAGAAAAAATTTCAAGTAAGTCAGAGTGAGCAGACAACAGTCAGACAAGTATACCTTTCCTTTTTAAACTCAGATTCTTAAGAATATTTCTAATGTAAGTGTACCTTTCCTTTTTAAACCCAGATTCTTAAGAATATTTCTAAGGCAAGTGTACCTTTCCTTTTTAAACCTAGATTCTTAAAAATATTTCTAAGGCAAGTGTACTTCCCTTTTTAAATCCAGACTTTAAGTATACTTCTATTTTTAAGTCCCAACTTTAAGAAATGTTACAAGTGTTCTCTTCAGATTTAAGTGCTTTAGCACATAGTATATCAGACTCGTCGTTTTAATCACTGCTTTATAAGCTGTATCTCTAATGTCATGCTTGTTGTAAGATCAGACTGAAAATATGATTTTGATTTCATGGTTAATTTATGCTTTTCGCTTTCTGCTCAACTTATGATTAAACTTAAATTACATAAAAATGGAGAAGTAAACCAGTTTTGAGTCATAATGTTATAATAAAAAATTATTGACTGAAATGAGATTTATAAATTTAAAATTGATTTCATGTCAACTGAAAGTTTTTATACTTGACCGGAATAAGAAAAATGAATTTAAAATTAGCTTTGTAATATGACGACCGAAAGTTTTGTGCCCGTTCGGAATGTAAAATTAAGAAAAAGTGAACCGGCCTTATGACAAGATAAATAAGATCAGACTTTAGCACTGGGAGATAAAGTTCTCCGACATTCCTTAGAATATTGTGGTGGTAATTGAGGATAACGAAAGGGAGCTGTCCTCGGGGCTTTGTACAAAGAGAAAGTGAGAGTCATCCTCGGGGCTTTGTACAAGGTGGTAATGCCGTGATTGTGAGAAGATGTGCACAATCTATTCTCAATTATTGCCCCCTCCGCTAGCGATGTCCTTTACCGATAAAAGAAAAAGAAAGGAAAAATTTCTATAATATGACAGACTCTATTTTTCTGTCCCAATTTTTAGAATTGATTGCTTTGGATTTCTTGATTACTTTTGCGTTACGTATCCGCCATGATCCGGTCAACTGTTATTTTATAATACTCATGCTGCATATGTATCTACCTTACAACATAAACACTTTACGAAAAATCTGCATGTACCTTATTGAGCTCCGGCTCACTATTTTCTATTTTTCTCCCTCCAGATGAAACTATAGAGCTCGTGCCTAATGAGATGGAGTGACTAGAGTGCCGTCTAAATGATTCTAAGGACTCGAAAGCATACTTTGGAGTTACCACGGAAGAAGCAGCCTTGTTGTAATTATCCGATTGAAATATATGAATTTTCATAATTGGACTTTTATGACTATGTATACATAAATGAGTTTTATGGGTATGTATGTGAATGCTTTAGCAGGTTATTAGATTGTCTTCTGCTATATATTTTATGGATATCGTGTATGGGTCCTAGATGTCATCCGTGATCCTGTGATTGGGAGGCACGACCGGCCCGGACCAGATCACCGAAACCTTGGTGTCAGTTCCGGGATGTCGCTGGCAGAATGCAAAAAAAAAATTCATTCCGTCACACTGTTTCTCCTTAGTGTTATGCATTTGGCATTCTCTCTCTATTCCCTACCATTTTTAAACAAAATAAAAGCAAGTCGGTGGGAAAATTTAAAGTTGGCGCTCGAGTGCCAATCAGGCATCCCTCGAGTGCCATATTTTGCTAAATGTGCTCGAGTGGCATCTCGAGCATTCCTTTAGCACACCATTCTATTAAATGTGCTCGAGTAGCGCCTCGAGCACGGCTCGAGCGCCAGGCCTACTGCCCTTTCGATTTGCTTCTAATACTAATATTTCTTATTTTTCAAGCCTAATTTTGATCATTATTGATTGAAATACCTCTTAATTATCATGTTTAGAGAATCGGACCTCACAACTCTCCCTCACTTACAGAAATTTTGCACTCAAAATTTAACAAAACTACGTACCTCAAGAGAATAAATAGGGATATTTCTTCCGAATTTCCTCCTCATGCTCCGACGTTGCTTCCTCAAGCGAATGGCTCTTCCAAAGCACTTTCACGAGGGAAATAGTCTTCGTACGCAGTATCTCATCCTTCCGATCCAAAATTCATATCGGCTCCTCAATATAAGATAAATCCTTGTCGATTATTAAAGGATCAAACTCAATAACGTGCGTGGGAGCATGGACATATTTTCTAAGTATTGACACATGAAATACATCGTGCACATCCTCCAAATTAAGTGACAGTGCTAATCTCAAAAGGGTAAATGAACCGTGGCTTTAGTTTTCCTTTCACCCCGAATCTGAGTGTTCTCTTGGATGGTGACACCTTTAAAAAGATATAGTCGCCCACCTCAAATCTCAATTCTGACCTCCTTCGATCTGCCTAGCTCTTCTTCCTACTTTGAGCAACTTTTAAATTCTCATGGATCTGTTTAATCTTTTTCACAGTTTCCTTAATAATCTCGGGGCCCAAAATTCTCTTGTCTCAGATCTCCTCCCAATGAATCGAGGATCTACACTTCCTCCCATATAGTACATCAAAAGGTGACATGCCTATACTCGCCTGATAACTATTTTTGTAGGCAAATTCTATTTAGGCCAAATAATTATCCCAATTTCCCTTCATGTCTAACACCGAAGCCCTTAACATGTCTTCTAAGATCTGAATTGTATTCTCTGATTGACTGTCAATTTGGGGGTGATATGCTATACTGAACTTCAATTCCATCCCCAATTCTTTATACAGACTCTCACAAAATTTGAAAATAAAGCGCGGGTCTTGATCCGATACAATCATTGCAAGCATGCCATGGAGTCTAACAATTTTATTCACATACAACTGAGCCAACTTGTCATGAGAATATATTGTCTTGATCGCCAAGAAATGGGATGATTTAGTCAGTCAATCGATAATAATCCAAATGGCGTCCTAGTTTTTGGGAGTCCTTGGTAAGCCTGACACAAAATTCATCACGATGTCTTCCTACTTTCAACTCGGGATCAGCATCGGCTGCAATATCCCAGATGGTTTTCTCCTTTCAGCTTTCAATTGTTGACACATAAGACATTTCTTTACATAAGCCATAATATCCTATTTTATATTTCTCCACCAAAATATTTTTCTTAAGTCTTGATACATTTTATTCATCCCTGGATCAATCGTATACTGGGATCGGTGAGCTTCCTTCAAGATTTTCTCCTTCAACTCCTTATCATTTGTCACACACAAACGATCTCTAAATTTTAATACTTCATCAGCTCGGACATTAAAATCAATTCTGGAGTCCTTATTTAAATCACCTACAATATCTATAAGAAAACAAATCATTTACCTGCTTTTCCTTAACCTCATTTATCACCTTCGATTGAATTTGAAGGTATGATAAAATTATCTAGTTACCTCAAACATACCGTTGGATATCACATTGCTTTAAATACTTCAACATTTCTATCTGTTTAATCTGCAATCTCACCACATAGCTTGATCGATGACTCAAGGCATCTGCAACCACATTAGTTTTTATGGACTTATATTGAATCTCACAGTCATAATTCTTCAAAAAGTCAACCCATCTCCTCTGCCTCATATTGAGCTCCTTCTGTGAGAACCAATATTTCAAACTTTTATGGTCTGAATAAATAAGAAATTGCTCACCGTAAAGATAGTGTCTCCAAATTTTTAGAGCAAACACAACTGTGGTGAGCTTCAGATATTGAGTTGGATAATTCTTTTCATGCACCTTTAATTGTCTAGACCCATAAGCCACTACTTTACCATTTTGTATCAATATACAACCCAATCCTACCTTAGAGGCATCACAATATACTTCAAACCCACCTGATCCCTCCAGAATAGCTAGCACCAGAGAGGTCGTTAGGCGATCTTTCAGCTCCTAAAAACTCTAATCGCATTCCTCAATCCAATGAAACTTGGCCCCTTTCTTCATCAACTGAGTCAAGGGTATAGCAATTCACAAAACATTCTCTACAAATTGCCTATAATACCCTGCTATGCTAAGAAAACTTCAAACATTGGTTACTGACATAGGCCTATTCTAGTTAGTAATAGCTTCCACCTTCTTTGGATCCACAGCAATGCCACCATTCAAAATCACATGCCCCAAGAACATCATTTCCTCCATCCAAAACTCACATTTCTTTAGCTTAGCATGTAGTTTCTCCTCATGAAGCAGATGGAGAATAATCCTTAAATGAGTCTTATACTCCTCATGATTCTTAGAATATAACAAAATATCATCAATAAATATCACCACAAACTTATCTAAATATGGTCTAAACACCTGATCCATCAAATCCATAAAAACAACATGAGCATTCGTAAGACCCAATTGCATCACAAAAAATTCATAGAGGCCATATCTCGTCCGAAAAGATATCTTGGCCACATCCTCCTACTTTATCCTTAACTGATAATATTCGGACCTCAAATCAATCTTCAAAAACACCGGAGACCCTTACAACTGGTTAAATAAATTATCGATGTGCGGCAATGGATATTTATTTTTAATCGTGATCTTGTTTAGTTCACGATAATCCACACACAACCGCACTGACCCATCTTTCTTCCTCACAAATAGTACCGGTGCACCCCACAGAGATACACTCGGTCTAATAAAGCCTTTGTCTAACAATTCTTGTAATTGCACCTTCGGCTCCTTCAATTCGGCTCGTGCCATACAATAAGGGGCTTAAGAAATCAAACTTTTTTTGGTAAGTACTTTAGAAATCGGACTAGCACTAGGAATAACCCTAATCTCAAATTCAATCTCCCAGTATGGAAATACATCGTCAAATTCACATATAGCCAAAATGTCCCCCGTTGGCACGCTATGACTCCCAATGGTGCTAGCATAAGATAGATAAGCCTGGCATCCACTTTTCATTAAATATTTGGCATGTAAGACTGAAACCAATATGGGCATCTCCTTTCTTTTAATGTCTTGAAAGAAAAAGGGTTCAACTCAAGGAATATCAAAATATACCCTTTTTAGAAGCAATTAATACTGGCATGATACTTTGCTAACCAGTCCATCCCCAAAATAACATCAAAATCATCCATATTCAATAATATCAAATCTACCATCAAACACCTCCCATTCACTTCCACCATACATTACGGATACATAATATCGGTAATTACCGAGGACCCAGTAGGTGTTGATACAACTAAGGAATAATCCAAAATTCTCAGAGTGGACACAACATAACATGTAAATTATGGGGAAATAAAAGAGTGCATAGACTAAGAATCAAATAAAATAGAAGCTGAAACTCCACAAATAAGAAGGGTACCTTCAACCATGTTCGGAGAAGCCTTAGCGTCTTGTACAGTCACCGCAAAAGCCTTAGCCGAGATAGTAGGCTTCTTTGCTTCTAGCCCCTGGAGTAATGGACAGTCTTTAATCTGGTGGCCTTACTGTCTACATCTAAAATAAGCTCTCATCGCTTTGTGACAAGTATACCCCGTATATTTCTTTCCACATAGAACACAATCAGCAACTGATGCCTGAGAACCAGTCACTGTCTGAGCTTCAACGATGCTCTTAATTTTTGTTACCGTCTTCACCCTTTTTGAGGGCCCGGATGGTCTTACATTAGGTCCCGCACTATAACTTGTCTGGCTAGTTTCCCTCTTAGTAAAGAACCTTTAAGTCTTCAGCTCCTTAAAAATTAGTGCTCGATCCAAAATCTCTGCATAATTTTAGAGCTTCTGAGTCACCAACTATCTACGGATATCATCTCTCAATCCTCATTGAAACTTTTTAGCCTTCCTTAATTCCTCATCAGAAACGTATGAGGTATATCAAGATAATCCAGTGAGCTTTGTGTCATATTCTGCTACAATCTGATTTCCCTGCCTAAGCCAAATAAATTCTTACTCTTTCTGATCCTGAAGAATGGAAGGGAAATAATTTTCCATAAAAGCCTTTTCAACATCCCCCAAGTAACCTTATCATTGGGCACACCTAACGCCCTCTTTTTCATAGCCCACAAACTATCAGCTTGACCTTCCAATTTAAATACCGCAAAAGTGACCTTGTCTCGATCAGAGTATTGAATCACCGTAAAAATCTTTTCATCCTCCTAAGCCAAATATCCGCTTTCACCAGATCCGGCTCACCTAAGAATTTAGGTGCTCTCTCCACCGTAAACTTATCATAAGTTGTCGGGGCCAAATTTATTGGAGCTGGCTCGGGTTCAGGGACATTAGTCATGTGACGCCGCACTATCGATTCAATAATATTCGTCATCCTCCCTAACAAATTTATGTAGTCAGCTTCTCGGTCCTAGAGAGTACTAGCACTTCTGCGGTTATTTCTTCTACTTCTTCCACTAGCCATGCTATATCTTATAACAAAAAATATTACGATATTAATAAGCCTTAAGAAATCAAGTTAGAGGGAGAGGTTATCAATAACTCAATATAATTTAGCATTAACCAGTAGGCTTACTCCTAAACATCCTATCTAATCCTAACTGCCCTCAACCTATTCCCTACTTAAACTTAAGCTTATACTTCCGCTTTACGATTGATCAATCCTAAGGCATCTCTTTTCTCTGATATCAGCTGTGACGAAATGGCTTTTTTTTCTCTAATAATCTCCGTCAATAGTAAGATAAGACTAATGCAGAAAATAAAATTATATAATATTCCTGTAGAAAATCGGGTAGAGTTTCATCTAAAAACTAGATAAAAACAAATACAAATAACATGAATTACTCAACTGAACAAGACAAACAGATAAGATAATCCTCAACAAACATCCACAACACAACACAGGATCATCCAATGCTATATATATAAAACCATGGCCCTAAGTCAACATTCTCATCCATTACATCAAATTTCATACAAAAATGTCGTCTAGAACCTATATAAATCCAAAAAGCAGGCAACAAAAGAAGAACTATGTCTATAATATAAACCTGCAGAAGCATAAATACTGTTTCAACAAAATACAGAACATGCCATAGCCATTAATACATGACTTTCATCCACAAAAATCATCAGACAGGAAGCTCCTCAGTTGGTTGAGGAGCGACTTTATCCTGGTCCTCCTTAGGCGCTGTAACCACCTCACTATTGTCCTTGGCCACATCTGGGCGATTGTCCTCGTCCGTAGGAGGTACTGGACGGATAACTTTAACACTAACTTTGTCCGTTTGACTAGCATAAGACTTGATCTTCCTACCAATGTCTTCAATCGTTTCATCCTCAATGAAGACTATATCCCTTGACTGGATAAGTTTTCTCTCAGCTGGTTCATAAAGTCTATGACAGAATGGATTTTTTTCTCTAATAATCTTCGTCAATAATCAGATAAGACTAATGTCAAAAATAAAATAATATAATATTCTTATAGAAAATCAGGCAAAGTTTTCTAAAAAAATCGGATAAAAACCAATACAAACAACCAGAATTACACAATCTAAAAAAGACAAACAGATAAGATAACCCTCAACATATATCCACAATACAACACAGGATCATCTAATGCCATATATATACAACTAGGGCTCTAAGTAAACATTCCCATCCATTACATCAAATTTCATACAAAAGATACCGTCTATGACCTATATAAATCAAAAAAGGAGATAGCAAAAGCAAAACTATGTCCGTAATATAAACTTGCAAAATTATAAATACTATTCTAACAAGATACAAAATGTGCCATAATATTTAATACATAACTTTCATCCATATATTAGGTATTTACATTCAAGCAAATCAGACTCCCAAATTTCTAATAGGCTTTAAAGCTCCCAAAAGTCTTCTTAGCTAGGCTTTATCTATTCTTTCTCATCTAAAATCAGCTCTATTGTTAAATATGGAGGGAAGAAATAGTAAGAGTGAGCCGAATCCCAACAAGGTACCGTAAAACATGCAAATATGAAATCATTTGTACAGAACATGAATGCAGTAAAGTAGAAGTCATGGAAATTATCGAAGAATAGAAATGCATACGAAACTATGAGAAAAACATAAATCGATATAAACATGTATTGAAAATCATAAATCAGAATCAGAATTTGCACGTCCTTTAAAATTTAACGTTACTGTCTGAAAGACCTAAACTAGTAGACCTTACAAACCGAGGGGGTAAATAATCGAGGATAGATTGTATTTCGCACACAATCAGAGGCCAGAAATAGAATAGTAATATCCCTTCTCTAGCGGGATCAGATACAAATATAGAAATACCTCTCGAAGGAAGGTCAGACTCAGAATTATATCCTCCAGATTTTAACGTTCCGAGGAAGAGCGGACTATGTATCACTCTATGGATGGAGTTATCCTCGATTACTACCGTAACATTCTAAGGTGTGCCAGATAACCTTATCTAACTGTACGATAGTCCTAGGTCTGATTCTCTTATTGATTTAACTGAACAAAAATATTCTCATTCTTATCTCTTAACTTTTAACTCTTTGTGCCTCGAGGGCCAGTCAAACTTATACTGATAAACCTTAAAATAGTTTCAGAACTTTCTAAATAGTTTAGCAGTACAGCTCAATGTAAAATTTTTAGATAAAAATCATCTCATAAATATTAATATTTTATAAAATCACATTTACATCTCAAGAATCAAGGAACTTAAACATCGAATCCCTAATTTTCATTCTAAGATTTCTTGCAAAGCTTTCGCACATAAATTGAATACCAAATGCATGCTTAATCATGAAATCGAAGCCATAAATCATGATACATATGGGGAAACATGAAATTTAATCCAACAATTATGAGAAACATGCAACATTCGGAACAAAGCTTAGGGAACAATAACTTTAGAGCATAAATATCAAATAGAGATATGTAAAAGCTGTAAAAATGGAAAACAACATTCGAGATACACTTGCCTTAGTCTGATCTACCGTTATTCTTACTCTGATTGTCCGAGATCTTCTCCTCTTTCTCTTTTTCCTCCTCCTTTCCTCTCCTTTTCTCCTTCGTACTCTGCGTTCGGCATTCTCTCTCTCTTCCCTATCCTTTTCAAACAAAATAAAAGCAGGTCAGTGGAAAAATTTAAAGTTGGTGCTCAAGCGCCAATCTGGCGTCCGTCGAGTGCCACACTCTGCTAAATGTGCTCAAGTGGTGCCTCGAGAGCACCTCGAGCACACCATTCTGTTAAATGCGCTCGAGTGGCACCTCAAGTGCGAATCTGGCGCCGAGCCTACTGCCCTTCCAATTCACTTTTGACAATAATTTTTCTTATTTTTCAAACATAGTTTTGATCATTATTGATTTGAATACCTCTTAATTATCATGTTTAGAGATTGGGACCTCACAAAGTTTGTAACCTAGTTCATCTTCCCCATAGCCCAGAAAGACACATTGCATCATCTTTGGCTCTAGTTTGGTCCTTTCATATTTAGGGATATGAATAAAGGTTTTGCATCCAAATACCCACAAATGGTCATAAGAAGGCTCCTTTTCTGACCATATCTTCTCCGACACTTCACCCTTCAATGGCTTATTAGGCGACTTATTAATAACATAGGCTGCCGTCTTCAGTCTTCTATCCTAAAGGATGCAGGAAGCTTTACTTCTGAAAGCATGCATCTCACTCTCTCCAAAAGTGTGCGGTTCATCCGCTCGGCCACTCCATTCAACTGTGACATTTTTAGTAGTGTCTTCTGATGTCTAATGCCATGAGATCGGCGTTAGGCATCAAATGTCCCAATGTAGTTGCCCTCGTTATCACTTCGGATGGTCTTCAGTTTCTTCCATGTCTAACACTCCACTAGAGTATAAAACTGCTCAAATGTATCAGTGACTTTGTCCTTGGTTTTCAGTTGGTAAACCCAGAACTTTTTAGAACAGTCATCAATAAAAGATACAAAATATTGGATTCCACCAAAAAACTTCTCCTTGAATGGTACACATACATCTGTGTGGACCAGATTGAGTACTTTCGCCTTTATAGAGGACGAGTCTCCTTGAAACGAGACTCTTCGTTGCTTGTCGGCTATGCAATGAGGACATATCCTCAGTTTGTCTTCTTCCACTCGTAGATAAGGCCCTTCCTGACCAAATGACACAATTTGCGTTTACTCATGTGGCCCAACCTATGATGCCACAGATCTAGGAATCCTTACTGGTTGTGGCATTCACATCCCCGGCTATTGCACATGCCTTAATTACATATAGGTTCCCTCTTGCCACAACCAGAGACCCTTTGGTCAACTTCCACTCACCTTCACAGAAGGTATTGCAGTAATCTTCATCATCCAGTCGGCCGGTTAAAAATATATTCAGCCGAATATAAGGGACATGTCGTACATCTTTCAACAGCAGTTTCGTCATATTGTTGGTGACCAGTACAATGTCACCTTTGCCAACAGTTTGGGAGGTTCCTTCATTTTTCATCATTATTACTCCAAAATCTCCTAGAGTGTAGGATGTGAATAGTCCCCTTTTGGATATGGCATGTAAAGAGGCACCAAAATTAAGCACCAAGCTGGATTGATGATCCATTAGACTTGCCACGTTCTCTTTACTTATTAGTAGGAGATCACCTCCTATTACCTCTGAGACCGAGGATTTGTCTGCTCTCCGTACTTTTTCTACTTTCTCCTTCTCCACATTTTTACGCTTCCACTTGAAGTAGTACTTCCTGATGAAGCCCTTTTTGCTACAGTGATGGTACTCAAGGTTTTGATACCTTGACCAAGATTTGCTGCGTCCCTTCTCTCTAGGCTTTTGGTTGCGTCCTCTGTTCCTTCCCTTGAACTTAGTCACAAGTACATTAGAATGCAAAGGTGTTGAGACCCATTGTAACCACCTTGACTCATTCATGAGCAAGAAAAACAATGACCTTGTCCAATTTGAGTGTATCGTTTCCAAACAACAAAGTTGTGACGATATGGTCATGTGAAGCTGGCAGAGAAATCAGCAATACCAGTGCCTTGTCCTCCTCCTTGATCTCCTCGTCAAGTGCCTACATTTGCGTTACTATATTGTTAAGCTCGTCAAAGTGCTTCTCAAAACTTTGTCCTTCCGATAACCGCAGGCCATAGAACTACTTCTTTACATGCAACCTGGTTGTCAAGGACATAGACTTATATCGACTTTCTAATTTCTCCTAGACCTCCGCAGGTTTATTAGGCTGATGACCTCTTAGAGCGTGTTGTCCGCCAGACATGGCTTTATTTGTCTTGCCATTCTTCCTCCGTCATGTTCTCTGGCTTCTCTTCCTTCTTCCACAACGCTTTCATCGTATCTTTTTGAGTCAGGATATTCTTCACCGTCTCTTACTAGAGGATGAAGTTACTTTACCCGTTAAACTAGTCCACACTAAACAGTAAATATTTTGTAGATGATGACGCCATTCAGACGGAGTTCTCAACCGTGCTCTGAGATACCACTTGTTGGCGCTGAAGGGGCGGTCGGATAGAATGCATAGAATCACACACACACTGTAAAGTGAAGGAAGAAGAAGAAGAATTAAACACACAAGATTTTACGTGGAAAGCCCTTCTTAATCAAGAAAAAAATCACAGGACACTTAGTCCATAAATGAGAATCTACTATATGAGATTGGTTACATAAACCATACGGCTACACAAGCCCAAGAGATAAAATCGAAGAACAGAGTACAAGAAACACAAAGAATCCAACACATGGTATTTTTACTCACTACTCTCTTTCTCTTCACTGTTTTTCACTCTCACACAAATTCTCAAATATTACAGATCTATATATATACATGTACTCTTTCAGCAAGATAAGTCACCAACTCAGCATGGTGGCTGCGTGCACAATTCCCAAAACCTACAATGGTGGCGCACGCCCTATCCTGTAGTAGGCGGCGCATGCATGCCTCTACAAATTGACTTGTTTTCTTTCTAAAAATGATGTTTCCTAACTGTCCAATCGGTAAGGTCAATTACATGCCATTTAGAGAAGACAATTATTTAGCATTTCTATCCTCAGCCGGTCATGCCCCGTTGATGTTCTTCTTTATTTAGCTTGCCAACGCCCACGTTAACCGTCTTCTTCACTTGGCCAGTCAACGCCCACGTTGACCGTCTGCTTGTCCTCTTGAGATCCATGGATAATGCTGAGCAAAGCCCTATTCCTTCAGCCGGTCAACATTATGTTGACTGGAATTCCTTGTGCATAGTCTGCGGACATTCAGCGCACAAGTCCACGGACCTCAGTAGGACACAAGGTACTCGTAATCCGTCTGAGTCCTCCGACCATCAGGACTTCCACACGGGAGTGACCCTCAACACATTTATCTTGACCTGATGTTACATAATTGTTGCAATGTACCTAATAATTTTCAGTGTGAGGTTAGTAACTTTTGTGGCGGTAAAAAATGTGCCAGTAGTGGAAATGGTGCTTGAAAGTATTGATAGATTACTGGTCCCTTATTTTTGTACTTGTAGTTTGGATAATTTCTCCACCCTGGAATATTTGTGGCAGAATAAGGATTCTCCTCTTAAGACGGATATTAGATGGCTACCTGAAAATGGGTAATATATTTAATGCCTTATAAAGAGACTTTCTTCGGTACGATTTGATCCATTGTTGCATACGCCAAAAGCTTTTAGACTTTCAATAGACACAAAATTTGCTTCTTTAATTCAAAATCTTCTAACTTCTTAGTTAATTCAGCAAATCTAAAATTGACATCATTAGACTCTCATAGATAAACTTACCAATTGATTCATAAGCTAGGCTGTAATGTTGTGCATTGTTAGCCAAAAAATAAAAAATTTGTTGTCCTCATCAGGTTTTTTATCAATGAAATCCCTATTGCATATTATTAGGACAAATTGATGCATTTGTAATAGACGGAATAATGAAAATAGCTAGTGATGCAACAAACATTAAAATAATGATGTAGGCAAGCAATCAACAAGCTTTTAGATCCCTCTTAATATCAGTAGAATGTTTCACTAGGCTTTTTGTGAATAATCAATGATATCAAATTATGAAGCCATTTTTGTACGTATAGGAAAATATTGTTTAGAACTCTCTCTACATTGTTGGCCATGCGATGATAGATTGAGACTTTAAAGAGTTAAATTAATCTTTATTTTTCCATTCAAGGTGTAATGTCCCAATTTTTGGAGACCTTTTATCATCAGAAAATATAAAGACCAAATTCTTCTATGGCATAAAAGATGAAGGAGCCTTTACAAATATAAAGGGAAGTAATCCAGTCAACGCCCATTGACCAGAAAAATGTTAAAGGTAAGTTAATCCGGTCAACACCAGCTGACAAGAATATGTAAAGAGGAACAACTAAATCCGGTCAATGTCAACTGACCGGAAAACGTAAAAGAGAAACCTAATCCGGTCAACGTCAATTGGGGTTCCTCTACAACTCGATTCCAGAACAGCTCGAATGGAAAATGTCTCCTACGCAAAGATTTGCGTTGAAGTTGGGTTGGATGGCCCTTTTCCCAATTGCATCGGCGTTCAACCAAACCCTGAATCTGAATCCATATCGTTGGTAAATGTGGAATATTATTGGAAGTTGACTTGGTGCGGACGTTGCCATCTCGTTGGCCATGCTGAAGCCAAATGTCGTTCCAAGAGTGTCAGCCTTCGTCCCATTTCCTCCAATTCTGCCCCTGCTGACCAAAGGGATTTGTCCATTCGATCCCAGTTGACCATCTGATTGCTGAAATTGAATCCTGTGTGGATAATGTTCCCCTAAATCCTACGGGGACTTTTCTTCACACACCCCCCCTCGGAGTGGCTTCCTCAATGAGCATTTTGGATGCGACTGAGATGAAGGAAGATGCTAGCAGTGTGCTTTATGTGGAGTGCCATTCTTCTGGGAATGAGATGGTCCTCCATCCCCTCCTTGTGAGGTGACTTTGGTTGATTTAGCTCGAAATAAATCCTCATCAACTTGGGATGCGCAGGTCTCCCTTGCTTCTACTGGTGTTGAACTGATGGAGCTCGTGGTCCTTGCTGGAAATGGATCTAGTTTACCGCCCCAGTCTCCTTTGTCTGAAGTTATGGTCTCTGATCAGGGCTCCTGCCATCGGATTGTCAATGCATCTATGCCTCCCTTATCTTTTGTAGATATTGTCATTATGGGCCTCATTCCTTCTGATTTGCCTAGCAATTGTGTCCAACCCCGACCAATTTCTGATGAAAATTGACTTGTTGCTCTCTGCAATTTTCCTCAGGCCCCTGATGATTTTTGTTCATTTGGATCAGCCCATTATACTCCCTCTACCCTTGCTGGTCAGAATTACTTGGCCCCGGGAAATCAGTTGGCACCTGTGGATGCTTACGGGCATTTGAGGACTCTGATTGTAAGGGGGTCACATGATCCAACTGCTGCTGTGGGTGGTTTGAATGATTACCCACCGTCAGGCCATCCTGATGCGCTCCTCAATGGTTTGGACCATGGATCTGATATTGAAAGTGAGCAAACTCCTTGTTCTATCTCTCGTATGTCAAACAAGTATGGATTGGTTTCGTTTAAGCATGTGGGGGTTGTCCCTGTCAGTCCTAGTGATTCCTCTGCTAAGGTTTGTGTGGGTCGGGCCATTGACTACTCCAAAGAGAAATTCTTAAGCGTCAAAGAGGCGATGGCCATGGATTGTGAATCTTGGAAGCCATCAAAATCTCAGAAAAAGAAAAAATCCAAAAAACCCAAGACATCCCCTGGCTCCTAAGCCTTTTGCTGATGGGGCTTTGCTTGGATTGTAACCAAGCTGAAAATAAAATTTGTGATGCTCGAAGGGCATTCATCATTGTGTTGTCCTTGCATGTTTTTTTTGGTGATTTTTGCCTATCTTGGCATGGTGGATGCTGTCCTAGAGGGTGTTTGGGTGATTGAGTTGTTGCCATGCATCTTCTCAATGCTGTTGTCCTTCTTTTCTGCTACTGGATTCTCGATATTCCACAATTGGCTTTGGAATGGTTGACTTTCAGCTATTAAGGAGTTTGATCTGCTACGAGTGTTGCCCAGGGACTCCTTTTTATTGAAGCCTCTACTGCTAGATTTGTCTGTTGGTATGGTGATGTATGCCAATGTTTCTATTGCTGAGCCGGCTTTGCTCCAATTTGTTGCTGACCTACCCTATCTGATGATGGTTTTTCGTGAATCTGATGGGATGCTGCAGAGGCTGGGGTGATAATTCAGTGGCCGTTCTTTGCTAGGATGAAGTTAGATGGGTTGGTTGGCTTTGTTGGAATTGTTTCTCCGTGCCCTGCTGATGGATGCTGATACTGGTAATGCCGAGTCTGGTTCTTTGGACCCTGCTAATGCTGGTATGTTGCTGATCCTGTAGTTGGTGGCTTTGCTGTTTGAGCTCTATGTGGGGCTGGTCTGAATGTTGCCCCTAAAGTGCTATTGCGCTCTGGCACTGGTGCATAGCTGTGAGGTTCCAGATTTAAGAATTTGATAATAATGAGATAATTAGTATGCTAACGATCAATACTAATCCTATAGAACGAATAAGGTTTAGTATCGGAAGAAAAATTGGGAAAGTGTTTGGGTTCGGGCTGCTGACGCACGGCTAGCAGGCCTGCGCTTGCTGGGCGCTTGAGCCGTGGCTCGAGCGTAGCTTCCAGAAGATTCCCCGGCCCTCTTGCCACTCGAGTGCGCTCGAGCGGTTGGCAGCCAGTGGCGCGGCCGCCCGCTAGCCGCTCGAGCGCGGCTCAGGCGGAGGCGCTGTATAAAGCCACGCTGTGCCTTCTCTCCTCTCATTTTTGCATGGGCCAAGGGTTTTTAGAGAGAGAAGGGTGATTCTAGAGAGAGAAGAAGGGATATTGAGTCCCGGGAGTCCAGATCTGTCCGAGAGCCAGGTATAAAAGTGAAAGCACGCGTCGAGGCAAGTGTTCTCATACCCACTTC
>JAOVVI020002780.1:0-20354 GCA_028571085.2 Nepenthes alata | reverse complement strand
TGATAATTCTATCTTCTGGTTCGTCTTCCTTCCCCCTTCCAGAACTTCCCCTCCCCTGTTGCTACTTTAATCTCTGCATCACCGGAGATGCGAGTAGCGCACATGGGACTAAAGCGATCCGGATCGGCCTGTCTGCATCACTGCAGGCCGACAACAAGTGCATGCAGCCAAGATACTAGGCAAGGTCAGTTGTGAGGGGTTTTAGCAAAAAAAAGGTATAGATTTCGAGGAAATATTTTCTCCAGTGATGAGGAAGTCTTCAATTTAGGTTGTTCTAGAACTTGCAACAAGTCTCAATGTGCAGGTAAAACAACTAAGCCTGAAGACGGCATTCCTCTACGATGACTTTGAATAGGAGATTACATGGAACAAACGGAGGGCCTTACTGACAAAGGCACCTAGGCTATTGTACCATAAAGTTTGATTCCTTCATGGTGGACCACAATTACAAGAAGACCAATTCTGACCACTGTTTATTTGTAAAAAAGTTCTCAAATGAGGATTTTATTATTTTCTTGTTGTATACGCACAATATGCTGATTGCGAGGCACGATTTTGATAAAACTTAGAGCTTAAAGGAAGAGCTAGGGAAGTCCTTCTCAATGATGGATTTGGGACCGATGACACTAATTATCAAAATGAGAATCACTCGATAATGGAAAACTGGGAAGTTGTGACTGTCTCCGGAAAAATATGTTGGAAAGGCGCTGGGGCGTTCAAACATGAGTAAGGCAAGCCTGCGAGTTCTTTACTTATAGGTCATTTCAAATTTACAATTGGAATTGAAGATGATTCATTATGCCTTTTCCATGGGTATTTTGATGTTCGTTGTCATGTCCCAAAACTCAATCTTGATATTTAAAATTAATGAGATCATTCATGAACAATTAATAAACTCTATAATTCTTGGACGTGAGCTTTATGTCAATACATTGATCGACCAAAAAAAATAATATGACCTCAACACAAGACCTGAAATGCCACGTCATCATGTGGCTTCGACACCGACTAAGCCGTGACGTCGGACCTTATGTAAGAAGTCATGTATAATCCAAGCAACATCAGAGTAATTAATTTAACTAAAAACTAAAAACCCCCACTGACAAGCTGCCGGATGAATCGACATCCATGACACTACAAACTATATAAATAGAGTAAGTTACATCCGTGATCTCATATCGAGATTTATACAAAACCATTATCTGAATAATATAAATTTTTAACTACTATTTAGAAATTAAAATACAATATCAAATATTCCATAATTCTAAGCCTAGTCTCTTCAAACAGTTTCTCCTTCAATCCTGCCAGTGCCCAAGCCTCTAATCTAAAGAGGTTAGTGAAAAACAAAAATATGAGTGAGTCGAAAACTCAGTAAGGCATTTGATTTGCATTAAGGCATACTAAAAAGAACAATGGACCAATTGCAGATGCAATGCCTTAAACTTCCATAGCAATTATACATGGTTTTCCAAATTTATCTTTTCAGTACATAGTCAAAATATGTAACATAAACTCATGCTCAATTATGAAATTTTCTTAGGAACCAAGGGCCAATAAAGCCTTACCGAATAAATAAGCAAATAATTAAAACCCGGGTTATATTTATTTTCACACAATCAAAGGCCTTATACTACTATTTAAGACCTGTAAGTGAACTGTCATACATATAATCCTGTAGAAGAGACCAAACACCGTTTTTACCTATGGATAATAGGTTCAAATCTCGATTATCACTATAATATATTAAGACATGCCATAATATACCTCCCACTGAACTTATTACAATGGTCCAATACTTAAACATATGAAAACTCTATACAATTCGTCATAATTCTTGTATTTTTTCATTCTTAGAAAATTTTCTTAGTTCTTTGCATATTGTAGAGTTTTCCTTTCAAAATTCTATCAATTCTTATCATGCATTGTATAAGAACGGTGCAAGAACTTAAACATGCAAATTTTTAAAACGTAGAAAAACTACTTTCTGAAACTTATAACATACGGGTTGTTAGTATAATTTTTTTGCAAAAACATCATCAACTTCTTTTTTATATTGTAAACATGCATAGAAAATTTGAGGATTTTAAAACATGCGAGACAATTTCAGACATGCGGGAACACTTTAAAATATGCAAAGTATCATGTATGAATCTGAAGCATGCAAGAGTCATTAAATCATAATTTCAATACATGCATGAAAGAATATTGCAAAAATTAGCTGAACCATACAATGTACATGTACTTGGACATGAATTTCATGCATTTTTACAGAAGAATGAGGAGAATATTACATGCATGTGAAATACAAGCATTTTAGTTACAAAATTATGTCATATATGAGCATTTGGAACAAGAAATGCTCGAGAAAATAAGGAAAGAACAATAACAAAGGAACGAAGGCTTAGAATGCACTTTAGCTTCAATCTCACCAAATTCTTGCTTGAAATCACTTTAATTTGCCTTCTCTAGCTTCCTCTCACTTCTCATTCTCCCTCCTCTTTCAAATCTCTATATAAAATGACCGAAATTCAACCGGACATAATATTTATAGAAGACTAGGGCTCGAGTGTGTATCAACCACGCGTCATGCGCCACGGCCAAACTCAGTGGCGCATGAGCACTGCCTTAAACGCGCATTAGTCGCTAGCATTTGGCCTCAGTGCGCTTCGGCGTTCTTTTGGCGTGCATCGAGCGCGAGTACACTAGAAATCACGCGCTCATGCTCCGATTAGGTGTCCATCAGACGAAACCTTTCTGCCCATTCCATGCATGGGCATACGTTAGGCACCAATCAGGCATCCATCAATTCGATATGACCCAATCCAACTTAACTTTTTGACCCAAATTTCGTCATCATTTGACCTCAACTTACTATTTTTAACTTAATTAATCATAATTAAATTTGAAAATAGGAACTTGCACTTTACATTTGCCATGGTTTGCACCTAACGAAACATTGCACATGCTGTTTGGGTGGTAAGTTAGTTTCCCTCATGCCCATGTCAAGAGCTTTGGACAGCAGCATAGTGGATCTCAAAGTATCTCAGAGGTACCTCTTAGGTATTGCTTAGGATTTGGCAATGGGAAATCCCTATTAAATGGGTACACAAACGCAAATTTGGTTGGAGATGAGAAACTTTGGAAATAAAGAAATTTCAACCTGAGAAACATGCATACTGACCTGTATGGGGTGGATATGTTGACAAAGCCTTTGCCAAAAACAAAGCCAAGAGCTTGCAGGAAGTTGACAGAAATGACTGAACTCCTCACATGGTCGTGAGGGGGAGAAATGTCGTGGTTAATCACTCCTATATGAGTCTATTGTCCATGTTTACTTCAATGGAATCAAAGGGAAGTGCCATCTTCTCTTCAGTTGGACTGAAGAAGGTAATAGGGATTTATGGTAAAAAAATTCGGGTTGGGTTGTCTTGGACCCGGGTTATCAGATTAGCTTACTGACCCAAAATTGTGGCTTGCCAGGGTGCCTAGTTGTTGAGTGTCTTGTTTTGAGCACAGGATTACTAAAAGATGGATGTGCAAGGCATAACCCAGTGGGGTCTGGTCATAATATATTAATTTCCACCGCTTAGTTACCGTGTATGTTTGCTCTATATGAAGAGACCAAACTTTGCACCATGGATGAAAAAACGCACATGAACCAACTTGATAAACACTGTGAGAGAAAGAGGGAGAGAGTGAATTTTGTTTCACTTATATAAGTTATTGTATTTTACTATTTTGAATGGTGTAGTGTATCCATTATTATGATAGTGGAAGGTTTCCAAAATCATGTCCCATGGTTTTTCCATTCTGCTTTTAAGGGTTTTTCATGTAAAATTATTGGTGTTATGATTGTCATATTTTTCGATCATCTTGTGTTTAGTTCATTCTATTTTCTATTCACTATTAGGAAATAGAAATTCCGCATCACTCGTTAGTCCCAACATGATATGCATAGGTGAATGCTTGTAGTTCATTTGAACATGGTTCCCAAAGTAGGCCATTTTGTTGGGAAGGGGGTAAGAGTTGGGTAGTCTATAAAAATCAAACAGGTGAACAAGATACTGAATTGCAATAAAGTTGAAGGAAACAAGAGACATAGACAGCAACTCAAGGTTTATAGTCTTTTAGCCCTTCTTGTAAGCCAATACACCCAAGGTCCTCCCTTAGGATTTTAAAATTCTAGTTCCACTATTTTTTCCATTTCAAGATGGTGACGATTCTCTTACAGGGGTCAAAGCAAACCTGTGAGGATTATCTTAAGAGACCCAACAAGCTCTACAAGCTTCCTTAACTTCCCACTGAGCTTGAACCCAAGCTTGAGGTATACTAGAGATTGAACGAAAGAAAACAGCAGTTCTAACTTAATGCCCCAAGATAATTTTGCTGTGGATAATTGAAGCTCCATATCGAACAGGAAATATCTTGGGTAGGATGCACGCTCAGCCAATAATCTTGACCAATTATTGGCAGTTAGCTTTCCAAAGAGGTCAATAGAAAGGAAGAGGAATATTTAAGATTAATGGAGTGATATGCTGCATGACTTCATTCCTGGATAGTTTGTGGACTATATACTCAAGCTATAGATGATCAGGTAAATCACTGAATTCTATGTTTTATGCGACTTCTATCAAATATCATCACTTGAATGGCTGTTAGCTTATAGACCAATTTATAATTTTCTTTTGTGGTTTACATGTATATTCCAGTATCATTTCCTTCTGTGCTTGGAAAATGACTTGGTAATTGGCAATTTATTTGATTGGGAACATGATTCTCCTGTGGAGATTTGGGCAGTGAGGAAATTAGAAGATTTATTTTGGAGTGGGTTGGGGTTTAGAGGAGTTATTAAACCTTAAATATTCTTCCTCTCATCATGTAAATTATCTTTTGATACCCAAACAAATTAAGGAAAAAAAAACATAATCAAGTAAGATTTGGCTACAGCCTTAGTTTTTGTTTCATTGAACACGGTCAATTTTGTGTCCCTGAATAGCATACTCCTGTAATCATAATTGTCTGATAGTCTAATGATATATTCTCCCTTTTATTCCAGGCTATCTTTCAGCGATATCCTCGGCCTGAAAAGGAGTATCAATCATTTTCTCTCATTTATACTGACAGGTCTTTGGATTTGGTGAGTCTTATCTATCGTCAAACCAAAATATTGTCACAGTTATTAATGCAATAAAATAAGCTGGCCCACTCGGCATTGTCACTTAGCATTTGAGGAACCACATTCTGATAAGTGCATCTTTTCCTGGGACAAATTCATTTTATACAGTTGGCATTGGGTTTCATCTATGATATGTAGAATTAAGTTGGTTTATTTTCTGCATTGAGATTGATTTATTTTTTCACTACTCGTGTACTGGTTCATTCTTAGATATGCAAGGACAAGGATGAAGCAGAGGTTTGGTTTGTTGGCCTCAAGTCTCTAATTTCAAATAGCAGCTGGCGCCTGTGGAGAACTGAAGCAAGAGAGAGCAGTGCATCATCAGACAGTTCTAATGCTCAAAAAAACAATCAATCAAATTTATCACCGGTCAGTTGCCAAATCCCATTCGATATTACTATGTTGATAATCTTGTGTTTCTGCTTTGTAACCTATTTTCTTTTAAACTTCCTTAGGACTCAAAGGATATCCATCATCTTGAAAATCCTCCACAAGCTGGATTGGGGAAAGCATTCTCTGACATAGTGTTGTATACTGCATCCTCCAAGAGCTTCAGTCAAGTTGAATCAGCTGTCAGTTCTCTTAGTTTACCATCATCAAATAGTGTAGAAAACGGAAGAAGTTCGGCATCTGATAATATTCGGGTTAGCTTATCGAGTGCTGTTAGTTCATCGAGCCAGGGTTCTTGTCACGATGATTTTGATTCGTTAGGAGATGTTTTCATTTGGGGAGAAGGCATTGGTGAGGGAGTTCTGGGTGGTGGCGCACTCAGAGATGGTAATTTAGCTGGTTTAAAGATGGATGCTCTTCTGCCCAAGGCGCTGGAGTCAACAATGGTTCTTGATGTTCATCATGTTGCTTGTGGTGGCAGACATGCAGTACTGGTCACCAGGCAAGGGGAGGTCTTCAGTTGGGGCAAGGAGTCAGGAGGTAGGCTAGGTCATGGAGCAGAAGTAGATGTTTCACATCCAAAATTCATTGACACATTTAGCGGCATGAACGTTGAACTAGTGGCATGTGGGGAATATCATACATGTGCTGTTACACTTTCTGGTGATTTGTTTACATGGGGTGATGGTACTTACAATTCTGGTCTTCTTGGGCATTGGAGTGAGGCCAGTCATTGGGTTCCCAAAAAAGTTAGTGGCCCTATGGAGGGTTTGCATGTATCATATATTGCATGCGGGCCTTGGCATACTGCTGCTGTGACATCTGCTGGTCAACTATTTACATTTGGAGATGGGATTTTTGGTGCCCTAGGTCATGGGGATCGTTGCAGCACCAGGATCCCAAGGGAAGTTGAAGCGCTAAGAGGGCTGCGAACACTGAGGGTTGCTTGTGGTACTTGGCATATGGCTGCAATTGTTGAAATTGTGATGGGTGAGGCTTCTAATTCTGAAGCTTTAAACAGACCTTTGTCAGGAAAGCTGTTCACCTGGGGGGATGGGGATAGTGGCCAACTTGGACATGGTGATATAGAAAGCAGACTAATTCCTGTTAGTGTGGCATCATTGTTGAATTTGAGTTTCTGCAAAGTAGCCTGTGGGCGTAATCTCACGGTATCTCTCACAACATCTGGACAGGTTTATACAATGGGCAGTGCCATTTACGGACAGCTTGGATGTCGTGAAGCAAATGGAAAGATTCCTGCTTGTATAGAGGGTAAAATTGCAAGCAGTTTTATTGAAGATATTGCCTGTGGTTCTCATCATGTTGCAGTTTTGACTTCTAAATCTGAGGTATATACATGGGGGATGGGAACAAATGGACAATTAGGACATGGAGATAATGATCACCGAAATGAGCCTACATTTGTTAATTCTTTGAAAGATAATCAAGTGAAGAGTGTAGTATGTGGATCAAATTTTACAGCGGTTATCTGTCTTCATAAATGGCTGTCTTGCGCTGACAATTCTATATGCACTGGTTGTCATAACCCATTTAATTTCAGAAGAAAACGTCATAACTGCTACAACTGTGGACTGGTTTTCTGCAAAGCATGCAGCAGCCACAAATCACTGAAGTCTTCTCTGGCTCCAAACATGAACAAGCCATATAGGGTCTGTGATGATTGTTATATCAAACTAAAGAAAGCCATGGAATCTGGAAGTGTTGTACAGATCCCTAGACCTGCTTGTAAAAATAATATTTACAAGTCTAATGACATGTCTGAAAAAGAGACAGCAGCTTCTAAATTAGCTGCGCAAGTCTCCCGAATCCCATACTCGCTAAAAAGAACTGATAGTGGAAATTCCAAGTTTGAAGCAAAAGTGGAAAAAGTTGACTGCCATGCCTTCCCCATTTTGAATGGAAATTTTCTGCCTGGAAGCATTTATTCATCAAGTGGTTCAGCACCTCTTTTTGGAGCTTCAAACAAGCATGTTTCAGCTTCTGCCCCTGGCTCTAGAATTGTTTCTCGGGCAGCATCCCCTATTTCACAGAGGTCAAGTCCAGCACGATCCCCGATGCCAATCCAATCCCTTGGTGTATCACATATAGTCACTCATGATTCAAAGCATACAAACAACAGTTTAAGCCAAGAAATGATCAGCTTAAGAGCACAGGTAAGCCAGTTTGATACATTGAAATTCCCCCTCCCCCCACTATGCACACACATATATAGATGAAATAGTAAATTCTGGGTGGACTGATGGAGTCCAATGACCCCACTAGATCAAATATAAAATTACTATTATGTGGGAGAGTGTGAAACTGCTTTACGTAGTTGGCCTTAAATTTTTGAAACGAAGTATCTGGAAACTACTTTAGGAAGACAACTAACAATGAATACAAAATAGACTTTCATTCCTTCTTATTTGTCCTCCTGAATGTTTTTCATTTTATACAGCTGTTACAATAGTGTTTTACCAGGCAGTCAGCCACCATATTGTGTGAAGCATCAAAGTAAATTAGTAAATATAGATTGCTATCCTTTTTAATGATCTTATGCTATAAATGCCGAACCTAATTTTGGTTCGGTGTTTTAGAATTCATTCTTCACTGGAAACTAGAAGAGGACAGCTTGATTAAATAATTGAAGGGGAAGCAGCAGAATGTAGACAATCAATATTTATATATGTTACCTGAAATTTATTAGTACATGTACACCTTATACCAATCACAAGATGTGAATATGGTAGCTTACAATTTTGGATGGTTGGTTGTTTTGTAATATAAATGTTGCTTGTGTGTTGTGATTTATACCATGCCTTGTTTTACTTTTGCTATTTGTTCTGTATGTATTTTATCCTTTTTATCTTATATAAATAAATTTTGGAGTAGGGGAGTTTAGACAATCAAGATTTTTAGAAGTTAGATGAAATCTATTGGTACATATGTCCAATCGCAAGATGTATCCAGTTATAAATAATGGTTCTTTGTAACATATATATCAAAATGGTCCTTGTTTCATATGATTATAATGTGAATTTTACAGAAGACAAGAAGCTGACCCATAGTGCAATGGTAAGATTGCTCTAATGTGACCTAGAGATCACAGATTCAAACAACGGAGATAATAACTCTTCATTGTAAGGTAAAACTGTATACATTTAATGCTCCTCAAAACCAACATAGCAGGAAACCTCGTGTATTGGGTCTCCCTTTATTATGAATTGTTTGATCCATCGTTTTGGTTTACACAACAAGAGGTAGCACTCCCCCAACCCCATGATGCAGGAGGGATTTGTTAGAACTTGTATGTGTTGTGAAAAGTCACTCTTTAGAGAATTAAAAAAAATCATAGGAACTTATAAAATTGTATTGTACTATAACCCAACAATTTAAGTATTTGGGTTAAGATGCTGTCCAACATATATAAAGTGCTGCACGTGTTCACATAGGTGGCGCAACTTCCCTCCTTATAGTCCCTTAGATTCTAATAGTGATGATTTAGTATGTGCATGATGGATGGTAATAACATGGCTGGTGGTGCCTATTAATGATGAAGCCCATCTTTGACAAAGCCCATGGATGAGGTTTGCATTCTACCTCAGTGGCACATAAGGACGCATTGATGCCCATGGATGGTAAGGATGAGGTGCAGCAAGGTTTGCATTCACATTTGGCTTCTCATAAGCACCAATAAAGCGTGATGGATGGTAATGCTCATGTATGGTCATGCCCATTGATGATAAGTCAATGGATTTGGTGATGCAAGATTTGTGTCAAATGAGGAGTGCTGATGGGGATGAAAATTACACGACAGAGATATTATTGATAACATATAGAATTGTAAAATGTCTGACATCACAGAATTGAGAAAAATAGTAGGTTATAAATGGTTGATGGCGCATCCAATAGCTTATGCGTTTCAGTTAAAGATGGTATTTAACACATAACTAGAGGCTACACATGTTCATGCAAGTGGTGCAACTTCCCTCTTTGACAGCCCGCAAGATCCTAGCAGGATTTGCTGTATGCTCCCTTGGAATGATGCTAAAGGATACCAACTAAGCTAATTAGCACCTGCTTGTTATTATTATTTTTTGCTTGTATGTATTTGGTCCTTTTGTTTTGAATTAATATGTCATCAACTAACCGCACAAAAGTTCTAGATTTGCCACTGTACTTCCACACACACAAGAACACATGAATACAGACTTGTAGTTAAAGTTTGTCCCTCTTTAAAACAAGGAAGTGACTAGCTTAACGACTGAAAGATTAACTTAAAAGCTATGGTGAGTTAGGTAGGAATTCAAAGGGGGGTATTCTAATTCTAATTTAGATCCATATATGCACTTCATGCTTTACTTGCCTTTTGCCTCTTTCTATTATTGTTTCCTATGTAAGCAAGGTTTTCCTATGTAGTATGGGTCTTTCATTTTTTGGTAAAAACTAGCCTGACAATTGAATAGTCCAGCGCGTTAGTCATCCATTAAAATGTGCTTGAACTGGTTGGTAGTAAGCAAAAAGAGGACTGAGTTACTGATTTTAAAGAGAAGTTGCAAAACTCTTACGTAATGCATTCATACCAAAGTGGTTTTTTTTACGTTCACTTTGGGTTCAGGAAATGACTCAATGGGCCATGGAGAATATCTAAGCTTTCCATTTTTAAGTGCTGAAACAATCAAAATTTGCAAAAGATTATTTTATATTTAACTAAATACTTTAAGAGTTGTTTATGCCATCCAAATGCTAGCAGTTTGAGATGTTGTAAAAGTTTCAGTAACACAGGCTGGGATTACGAAGAAATCGTGAGTTTGTTCTTGGGTTACTGGCCATCTCCCAGGAGTTTGGGTTTAATCCTGATATTTTACCAACAAATCATTTTAAGTAGTAGTTTTTGTGTTGGATATTTTTCATAAATGGGGGATGCAAGTAGTAATTGTGAACTGATCTTTTTCATAAAGGGAACGTGTAAGCTGTTTATTTCTAGTATAGCCAGGATTGAACTGATAGAACTAATTTTTTGGTAAATAATAACTTTATCTTGTTGAAGAGCTCTTCATGAACATCAATTAGCTGTGGCTTAAGATTGAAAATCTGTTGTTGGCTGGATGATTAAATGGGTTGCTGTCTCCTGACTGCAGCTGAATGAAGCCACTAGTGACTTGAGTTATTTTACTGAATTGTTTGAACTTTGTTCACTCCTCAGCAAAGTTGTGAAGCCTGAATGGATGTCTTCTGAATTTTATCCTACTCCATAGCAGTTGAATATGATATCACCATGGTATATTATGATGACTGCATTATTAATATCATCCATCTAAATGATGCAATTATACTGATCAAAAATTTGATGAAATGGCACAGGTAGAAAAGCTCACTCGGAAAACTCAACTTCTTGAATCTGAACTGAAGAAAACAATGAAGCAAGTTAAGGAGGCCAAGGCAGTGGCAGTGGATGAAGCAGAGAAATCCAAAGCTGCAAAGGAAGTCATTAAATCTCTGACTGCACAGGTTGGTTATGTCCACTTTTCACAAAGTCTACCTTACACACACACACACACACGCACACACACACACGTGCACACACACACACACACATATATAATACACACAGACACACACATTCTCTTCCTACTCCAGCATGCCATTGGATGTCAATTATTTGTTGAAGATAAAAAATGTCTTGTATAATAGTTTCCCAAAAATGATTTCTTAATTGAAAGCACAGCTAATTCTCAAAAGCATCAAGATTTTCTAACCGTGGGGGTTTGAACAATATGACTTATCCATTCTTTCCGGTGCTCTAATGTCTAATCCCAAATTAAGATGGCAATGATATCAGTAACTAGGTAAACTGGATGAGATGTGTGGATACTTTTTGGGCAGAATAACCGTCAATGGAAGATTTTCTCCTATTAAGCCCTTCAAGAATCTTTGCACATACGAGTGACTAAAATATGGAAATGCTGATTGGTTATGAGAATAACAGCTCAATAACAGCAAGCATAATTTCCCTTAATAACTGTGAGCAGAATGGGAGGAGACCTTGGAAATGCTCCTTGGGGTTAGGTTTAACCTTACATGCTGTGGTTAACCCCCTGGCTCTGCCCAGTAAAACTTTTTAAATTAATCCCTGGTCAAGTCTTGGTCAATTTTGCTCCAAATTGACACTGTAGCAGAGCAAATTTGCATGAGTCAAAAATTTAGGTGTCTCACCAGTTCTATGTTTGATGAGTCAAAATTCAGTCTACAAGCAGACTGTAGAATATAGATTATAGAAACTCAAGCAGATCAGCTTCAATGTGAGAACTGGCACATAATGTCCTCAAAAGAAGTGGCATATTTGGTAGAATTGACCTGTTCTGGAACATCTTCACCGCTAGCAAGTAGCTGCCCATATCTGACAAGATAGGCTGACAAGATAGTGTAGTGTATGCGCCCAAAAAAAGTCTTGTGAGTGTATGTCGAGAAGGGATCAGATAACTCCAACATTGTAGCCATCCTCTTTGTCAAAGCATCTCCAAAAGATCAAACAATCAAAAATGTGCAACTACTTGGCTATAGTTGGGAGGATCTCAGCTGGAGGAGTACTCAATGTATTATCTTTCCCATATGCAAGGAAGTTCTCTCTAGAACAGAGACAATTGTATAAAGCACATCTTTGTCTGATTCGGACATGATATACTGGGTCTGGAAACTTCTTTGATTTTTGGTCAGAACCTCGAAAACGTATTAGCATCAATTTCTAGAAATAATGTTCCACAACACATGCTTTCTTCAGCTACAATACAATGGCATCGACAAAGTGCATGCCAAGTGCACTAGTGCGATCTGTTTAATAAATATTTGTACTTTGAGGCTAGAAAGGGGCAAAAAGGCTTAAAGTTTTGGATTACACAAGTTAAAAACAGCAATTGCAGTTTCAAAATCTTCTTTAATATTGTCCATAATGATTGTATTTAGGGATCAAGCCTCTGAAATAGTATTTGAAATTAGAAACATGGCTAAATCAAAAGATCAGTCTTGTAGGGTTTTGAGCTTCCTTTTGATTCCGCATATTGAGCAGAAATCGGAATGGGCTGGGATAGGAATTGGAAACATGAATCCTTCTTGCATCTTTGGTTCAATTTGGAACTGTGAATTGGAAGAATTATATGTATTCAAATTTATAGATGGTCTAGAACTAAACTACATATAAAACTTACCTGATTAAAATTTTTTTGATTATGATAATGTGGTGGCTGTGTAATTATGCTGGTGGAGGTGGTGTTGAGGGAGTTGTGGTGATGGCTATGATGTTGGTGACTACAATGATGCCGAATGGGGAATGAAAGTTACATTCCTTAAGTGAGTACTGAGGATAGAATCAAAATGGGTTAATCCCTTTCCCTATGTAGTGTGAGTGGGATTATCTTCAACCAAAGACTAGGAAAGAAAATCACCACACTTATTCCGATTTTAGGTCTAATAAATGATCCGAACAGCCTCTATAATAACGATAATTTTCAGAAAGTTTAAAATTTACAAGTAACAACAGAAAAAGGAGAATAGTAATGAAACATGCTAGCAGATGTATGACTTTTAGGTATATCACCATGTTAGAATTGCATCACATTGCTTTACAAATTCTGACTGGTGTCAGTCCTGCTGTTATTATGTGAACCCTTCTGGAATTAAGCATTACATAAAACTAATTACACTAATTTTCTTCCTTTTGCTTTCTCAATTCAGAGTAAGTGATGCAGGACCAAGGCTTTAGCATCACTTAGTTGCAGGATAGTGAAGATAATGCAGTGGAAGGAGCTGACTGGAAAAGAGAAATGGGAGTGGTAGTGCACGGGTACATATTGAGGCTAGGAGTAGCAACTACCCCTGGACAAGGTTATTAGGATCAGGATCCTGCCTTGGATTGTAGGGGAGTTGTGAGGATCGGATCGAGTATCATAAGATTCCACCACTGTTGAATTTCCACTTCCACCTCAGAAATATGTGAATAAACATTAAAAACTATAATTAGTAAGCTTTGTAGTCAATCATATACATGTAAATTCCACAATTAAGTATGTACTATCCCCCTAATATGTGTGTAAACAAAGACTTCCTAAGGCATGACAGCTCATGTACCTTCTCTGTCAGGGTTTATAATTGCTCTCTTAATGTTATAGATTGTCTGACTACTTCCCTTAAGAAAGAGCAATCACAGTAGAGCAACCTTACAATTACGCAAGGCTCCCTTCTGGAATTGCTAGTAGGCTTGTTGATATTTACTGACCTTGTTCCCCCTTTCCCTTTTTTGCATTCCTATCCTTTCAAGTTCAAGACAGTTCAATTGCCTCCCCTGCCAAGGTCCACAATTGTAAAACCATCTTGGCTTTCAGAGTTGGTCACAGCCTCGTCCACTTCATTTAATGAGAGAACATCAAATGGAGAAAGTTTTCACGTCTGTCTCCTTTCCCCTAGAAAGGTCAATAACCCTGCACCAAGCTTAATACAAATTGAAATACCAGCTGTGCTAACTCACTTGTCCACAACCCATTGATTGGTGTCTAGTCATGCAGCCTAGGAATAAAGACGATGTGGTCCTCATCCATATCAGCATGTTCACAATTCTCCTTGGGGAGAAAAAGAATTTTATTACCTGATTGGAAAAAGAGAATTTTATCACTAAACTACACTTTGATAGCTTGCTTGAGCTCTATGTTAAGAAATTTGGATAAAAATTTTTCTTAATGATGGGGGTAGATGGCCATGAGAACCGACAAGGGCACAAATCAAATGTATAGTATCTCTCAACTGTTCTTGGGTGACCAGACTTGCTTTTTCAAGATTTTTTAGTAGCTCATATTGGGTCTATAACAAGTATTTTTATTAGTGGAGGAGAAAGCTGAAGAATGCCTGGTTCCATGTCCCAGACAAATTCACATATTACACTATATATAAATGCATGTGCATGCTTAATTCCATGTCCCTGACAAATTCACCGTTCTCATATCAGAAACTAGTGTATCTTCCTCTCTGTTGTACCTTTGCTCATTGCCAGCATCCATGCTTCACCGTGTGAAATTCATTGACACATTTTGAATGCAATGATAGTTCCTCCATGTAGTCAGTGAGGTGAAAAGTTACCGGATCAAATGGCCCAATACAAAGCTTCTACATTGTAGGACCCAGAGAGGATAAGATGTATGCAGCCTTATGCTTACATTGTTACAATAATTTGAACCGTGACTACTAAATCCTAATGGGGCAATCCTACCATTGCATCTAGGAGGATTAAAATAAGCAGCTTTACCCCTTTATTACAAGGAAGTCCTTTCCATAGTTTGAACCTATAAATTTCATATTACAATGGTCAACCTTAATACTACATCAAGGCTTAGTTTTGTAATTATTCGATCAATTGCTGTTACTAAAATTGTTTCTTAATTGCTCTAAAACTGTCATATTTATTTCTGCATGTTGGCATGTCAAATGTGTCTGACACAAGTTTATGTTGATAGTCTGTCCTTGACAATTTATTTCAAACTATGCTGACAGCTAAAGGAGATGGCCGAAAGGGTTCAGGAAGCTGACACTGAAAACAGCAAATCAGATTCTCACCATGGACAGACCTCCAGCATTTTAAATACTGGCATTACAGAGAATCATTTAACAAGCCTGGTATCTCCTAAGAGTGAGTCAAATATCAGGACATTTAATGCTATATTAGGTAATGGAACCAAAGTGCAGCCTGAAAAGGCAGAGTGGGTTGTACATGATGAGCCAGGTGTATACGTAACTCTTTGCTCCTTGCCAGGAGTTGGCAACGAGCTCAAGCGTGTTCGCTTCAGGTACTGTTACGTCTCCTTGTTTTAATTATGTTGGTAACCACAAACCCTTTTCCATCTTCTAATTATTGAAGTTGTTAAGGGCCTATATTTTCTTCATTGATTTTCCATTTATCGGACATCATTCCTCTCAGTACTCAATCCTTTCCCTGCCCTTTTGTCATTGTGCACTCAAAGGAAGTCATGGAATCTATACTTACCCGCTCACCCTGGTACATCCATTCTAATTAGTAGATGAATTCCATGTAAGACGATCCAGCAGCTTCTACAGAGGATAATAATTGGTCAAGGACTCGAAGATACAGCCCTTCCACTTGTAACATTCTCTTTTTTTCATGTCAAAACCAAATCTTAGAGGAATTGGGCAAAATTAGGACCACCTGGGCATCAAGGCTGACTTCCAAGTGTGTTGATGTGCTGAAGCATCTGAGCCTATACAGTTTTAAGTCTCAATCATGGCAATGGACTCTAGAATGTTTCCGTGGAGAACAGCTCAACTGCTGATGGGGCTGAGTCAAGCTTTGATTGAAACCCTACGAGGGAGGGCCCTGTGGCCCTGGTGGAAGTGCCTATAGTTGTTAAGCTTGTACTCTAGCCCATCTGAATCTTTTTCCAGTCACGTCTACTTGAGTTGAGAAAGGATATGATTGTTACATGCTACATTAAAGCATTCCCAAATTCCCCAGAGTACTGATTCTCATGAGTTGCTTGCCTGTTCTATAAAAGCTCCCTAATACCATTATGAAAGGATTCCCATGGAGTAGTGATTCTCGTTAGTCTTTCACTATTGTTTGCCTGTTTCATAGAAGGCATCCTCATACCATTCTGAAAGCATTCTTAAGGATATTGATTCTTATGAGGTTCACTATGATTTCTGAAAGTTCTCATTCTGCCTTTGGAATAGATCTTTTTTCGGTAAAATTAGTGTAGGATTTGAATAACGAAGAAGAAATATCATGATCTGTGTACTATCAAAGAAAGGCTTGGACTATTGTCATCTTATGTGCAAGACAATTCATTTACTTCCCAGAAGATGATGCACTATATCTTTTAAGTATTGTCAGTAGAAGCAGACTTAGATTTCATGTATTTAAGTACTGATGAAATTGTGAACGATGAAAATAAACTTCATGGCATACTTGTTTGTCAGATGCTTCCCTCTGCTTGTAGCTACTTGACTAAGTTGTTTTATTTATGAAGTCTTTTTCTACCCAAAAAAACATAAAAAAAAAAACAATGAATACCTTGTTGGTGATGCATATTTATAAATTTTGTGAATTCTTCTCATTGAACCTTTACTACTCTTAGTAAATATTGTACTAAATTGAGTTAAATGACGAAAATAGACTCATATCTGACCCTACTTGATAGGAATTAATGTTTTATTGTTATTGTCATTGAATGTTTCAATGTTTTTCTGCAGCCGGAAACGTTTCACCGAGGAACAAGCAGAGAAGTGGTGGGCTGAAAATTGTACCAGAATATGTGAGCGGCATAATATACAGAGTAAATAGGAAGCTGACCCTTTTGGATTACTATATGTTTACCCTGAAGAAACGAATGCTCAACCAACCATTACCATTCTCCCTTGATAAATTCCCTCTCTTCTGAAGACTGTAAGCCTCTTGCTTATTTGGGGATTAAATCAAGCATCTCCGTTTGAAATATGAAAGATAAACTGGCACGTGATTTCTTTTCACACAAAAAAAAAAGAAAAAGAAAAGTGATTGTGGTAATGGGATAGCTAGCAATTAAAAGACATAAGATGCACTGCTATGAACGTCAGAATCAGCTGTTAGGCATAAAAATTTTTGTAGCTGTGTAGTATTTCTGACAACTTATGAAATGAAAATACATGGGGTTTTTTTCTCTTTAGCCAGTTTCGGCTCTTAGTGTATTTTTCCACATTGTCCTCATTATTCCTCAGATGTCAAGGAGAAGCCTCAATTCTTCATACAATCAACTCCCTTTGTTACAAATAACTGTATAGTCGCAGAATTGATGTGATTTTCATGGGATCATTATAGCTGTAGTTTGTATAAGACGCTGATAATTCTGATTTTCATCAGATTGTCATAGCTGTAGTTTGTATAAGATGATGATGTGAGTCATTTAGTTGGCAATCATTTTTGAAATATAAGCTGAATTTCTTTGGTATTGAGATGTGCCTTGGTTGGGATAACAAGGTGGCATGCAATATAATTTCTTCTTTTCAACAGATGGCTGCAGACTTTTATCTTGCAAGTGTAAAGATTTCCACGAAGCAAGGATTTGCAGGTATCTGGTGAAGAATAATTGCTTTTCTTTTTTTCTGTTGTTTATTTTGTAAAATAGGTGAAAATGCTGAATCGTTGGAGATTTCCAGATGATGAGTTCAACTAGTTGTAAGCTCTCACATTATGAGGTTTAAAGAAGGTTAGATATAGTCTTACTGATGGATTACTGAGAGACTAGTTCTGTATTTTGAACAAATATCGGAATCATAATTATACAATCTCACCCTCTACCTGGTAAGGTCAGTAACAGTCATAAATCAAATCAATCCTACGAATTCAAATGTTGTGAAAATTATTGTAGTTATTTCAAACTTAGTCCAACCATCATCCCCACCACCACCACCACAGCTCTCAATGCCTACACCACCCAACTATCTCAATGCCGCTGCCACCTCATCGCTGTTAACACTGCCACAGTAGCATACATCATCCCCATCGGAAGAAACATTGAAATCATGAAGAAGATAGCTAAAATGCAAAAGGATTAAGAGTAGCCGCTTAACTTCTGCCATTAAAACTGCTCTTTACAAGGGCATGGTACACCTCAAACATTCATGTTTCCAGCCATGCCGAACTGTTTCAATGGAGCTGTATCCAACTGCCTTATTCGCCATCTCTTTTCTCATTCCAGGTAACCCAGATCGAGCTTCCACCCCTCTCTTTTCCTTTCATCTCTCGCACAAGTGCATCATCTGGTAGTCTCCCTGCCATGGCATAAGACCCAGATAGAAGTATTGAATCAGCGGGGTGTTCATCATATCTCTCTGTTAGCACTCTCTTCACTTGGTCCCCCAATTCAACATTTCCGTGGACCCTGCAAGCTGCAAGAAGTGCACGCCAAACAGTCGCATCAACCTCAATGGGCAGGCTTTCAATTAAGTCAAGCGCTTGCCCTAACATTCCAGCACGCCCAAGGAGATCAATTATACATCCATAGTGTACAACAGTGGGTGCAATACCATAAACTTGAACCATCCGATAAATGCAGTCCATTCCCTCTTTCACAAACCCTCCATGGCTGCAAGCACTTAAAACTGTCAAGAAAGTGACTTCATTCGGCCAATATCCTTCCCCCTCCATCCTATGAAAAAGTGCACAAGCGCTTTTTGCATGCCCATGAGCCCCATAAGCGGAAATCATGGCTGTCCATGTTTTAACATCTTTGCTTTCCATCCTATTAAACACCTCAACGGCTTTTTCTAGAAAACCACATTTGGAGTACATGTCAAGCAAAGCTGTGCCAAGAACTGCATCTAAGACTAGCTGTTCCTCTTCCACAAAATCGCCAATGCATTGGCCTACACCTCCAGCTTCGCTAGCTGCACAGGCTGAGAGCACTCCAGCCAAGGTCGATGAATTTAACTTTAGTCCTTCTAGTCTCATTAGTCTCAGCAATGACAATGATTCCTCCAAAAAACCATTCTTTGCATACCCATAAATTATACAATTCCATAGGATTACATCCTTCTTCAGCACCCTATCGAACACTCTACGTCCTGAATTAATGTACCCAGTTTTCCCATACATCGAAATCAGTGCAGTGATCACATTTAACTCTAAGCAAATTGCAATCTTGATGCAATAACCATGTAGTAATTCTCCGCCAATGCAATTCCCCACATCTCCAAGAGCCGATAAAACATTCACGACTGTGGCAACGTTGCATCCCACATAGCTCCTGCGCAGTATCCTAAACAGAGCTACTACTGAACCAGGCTGAGATATATTGAGATAGCCACCCATCAAAGTGTTCCAAGAAACCAGGTCTCTTCGTTGAGGTAATTCATCAAACAGTTGGTGGGCATCCCCTATATTCCAAAAAGAACAATAAAAATGCAACAGTGTATTCCTTACATTAACAAATGAATCGAACCCAACTCGGATTACAATACCGTGAATCGAAAGGCCCGTCTCGATAGCCGATGTGAGAGCACAAGATTTTAATGTGGTGATAAAAGAAAACTGATCTAGCAGAATCCCAGAAGCTCTGAGATGATTGAACAAACCAAAGGCTCCTTGGGGTTTTTCACTTACTGAATAGCATCTGAGCATAGTATTGTACATAAACAAATTTGGGTTCTGGGCGGAATAAAAAATTGAGGATGCATAATTTAAATCTCCAATGGAGGAAGCCAGAACCTTGCTCACATTGAAGTTGGCGCAGTCAAGAGCAGTCTTTACCATGTGCCCATGAATTTGAGAAACTTGAGAAATTTGAGAGCATGACTGCAATAAAGACATTAATGTTCGCTCCTCAACGTATGTGCAGCAGGTTTTTGAAGAGAAATATGTGAGAGAGTATTTGAATTTCTGTTTTAGGTGAGAACCAACGGTCAACTTCATTAGGCATCCAACTTTGGCGGCAAATTTGGGAGGTTTTGATGTAGGGTACGTTTGCATTGCTTGTGTAGGTGTGGAGGACGGAGGTAGGGGGTGAGGTGCATGGGAGCGTGACATGGCCCCATGCGTCCTTGATCATGAATTCAACTGTTTATGTTTTCAATTTTTTAACTAAAAAAATATATAAATAGTTTTTTTTAGCTTTGTTTTTTTAATATGAATATTTTAATATTTTAGCAGCATAAATAATAATAATAATAATAATAATAGTTACAATATAACTATTTACATATTTTTTTATATTTCTTTTATAAATTTTATTATCTTAATAGCCAAAGAGTG
>JAOVVI020002779.1:0-20355 GCA_028571085.2 Nepenthes alata | reverse complement strand
CTAGAGAAAAATCAGAGGTTTTTTTCTAAAAGAGAAAAGAGGCAGAGAAACCAAAATAAAAAAAATTAAGAAAATTTTAAAGACCGTAAAATGTGAATTTCTTATAAAGCAATACATGTGGATTACTTAAAGTGAAATTAAAAAGATAATCTTAAAATCTACGAAATTGTTATCATGAATTTAATTACGCACAAACTAACACTAACCTCTTAGTTTCACTTCCAAAAATTCTCTCCATAGAATCAATATAAGGATTAATATTCAAGTAAACCCAGGTATGTCCAACGACATATTTACCTTAAGAGCAACAACATTAAGAACCTAACAGCCAAATCAATACCAGAAATACCACAGTCAATACCAATCTGATTTGCATTCAAATGCTTCAGTCAAAGGGTATCATAATGTTGGAAGCAAAGTAGTACAACTTTCAACAAACATGTGGGGAATCTACTGAAGCCTCACAATCGAGATAGGAAAGCTATTCTTCCAATAAAAATGTCACATGATCGAAATTCTACATTAGATAACAGCCCACATCATCAAATCTCTTCCTCTGATGTAGTGTTAAGTAAATAGCAGTAAGGCAAGTACAAGTTAAGTAAACACCTAAAAAGGCAAGAGAATATAAAAAACTGATACTCAAAACCATTCAGTGTTGGAAATTATCAAGAAGCCCTAAAGCACTAACTACCATCAACAAGGGCAATTTTGCTAGGTGCGAAGGCTGCTGGCTCAGTTAGCCAGATGAAAACACTGGTAACTTGCAATTACATCATTTATAGAGGTTGTAATACCCATAGAACATGATAGTTTTCCAAAATATGTAACACAGTCAAAATGAAATATGAACCAGTGTGGATATCCATGGCAAGTCCTTATATCTATTGCAACAAGATATTTACTAACCTCAAATAAAAAAAAAAGAAAGAAATAGGCAGAAAGGCAACGATAAACCTAAGCACGCAATAGTAGTGCATCAAGTAAGGCAAAGAATATAGGGAAAAATATTTTCTCTGCATTTCGCCTTCTCTTCCTATTGTGCACATTAAGGCAGAAAATATAGCTTGCAAGACAACACCTGGAAAATAGAGAGGGTAAAACCAAGTTACAGTCACTTGCTTAAGATTTAACAAATTTATATTCATCATTCCTTCCCTCCAATGGCTGCCTCTACAAGCCTGGAGGAAGATCACATTACAGCAACCCATAAAATCATGTAGTAGACATAATATTCATGTAGTAGGCATATTGTCCGTCTTCATGTAGTAGACATATTGTCACTTGAAATCATAGCAACCCTTCCATTGCATGGCATCCCCAGCCTACAATAGGAATGAACTATACTGGACCATCTCATGATCAAAATATGTGAGTACTAAATGGAGCTCTCAATCATGCAAAACCCAGCTCAATTTTTTTACCAGAACTGTAATATTGAATCCGCAACGTCCCAGTCTTCACTTGGAAATGACATGCATCTGCAAGTGTATAAGACATGCTAAGACGTTATTCAACAGAAATGGTTTAGATGGAGATAACTTCAGCTCCTCACAGCTAAGAAACCAGAGAACATGTAACTATAGAAATTCAAGAAAATGCATTCGGTCCACCTCAAGGGATTTTCCAACAAATCTGGGACCAAATCCTACCTACATCATGATTAAGGAAAAAGGTTTTCTAAGGTACCACCAAAAAGGGGTGAGTTGTGTAGCCTGAGGCATAATGAGCCTCCAAATGGGCCAATAGAAATCCACTCTTTTATCAAGTTTGATTACTAGTTGGCTGAACATCAACAACTAATGATAACTGCCCAAGAATGAGCTCAACATAGATTCCCAACTACCAGATCTAGACAAAAAAGCACCAGATACCATCAACAATTAATGGAAAGCAAACAGATTACAAATTAATGCAGCAATAAAAACCATACACTGCCAACATTCTAATAGTCTTCCCTGAATCAAACATATAAAATTTAGACGTTAAAACTTGACCTCAACATTGCATCTGCCAACACCAATGATTCAGCGCTTGCTTCTACAATTAGAGATGGTGCCCAGCATATGATAAACAAGAAAGATTCACTTCTTTATTGCCTAAATAAGGCTACTAATATCTTGCTTTAGAGAAATTTCTCATACCTATAAGATTGAAAATTCAGAACATTATTTCAATCTGCTTAACTTGGAACTTACAGCCTGACATATTTCTGACATCAAGCATGCAAGGCCATTGACTATTTTCTCATCTCCACTAGTGAGAGCTGTCAAAAGCAAAACATCCTTCAAAAATTGTACTCTACATAATAGATTCTGTTATAACTCCTACAGAAGGAAAACAACACTCAATGTAAATGAAATACATCAAAGAGGCAAAAGGCCAGGTTTGGATGAACTAGTCACTCTCAAACATAAAGGGGAAAGGTCAAGGCTGCTAATGAAGTTCGGAGTTTACTAAAATAAGAAATATAACGGCATAAAACAAACAGATAAATAAGCCTATGACAAAGAATAGTTGCCAACTCCTACTAAGTCCTATTCAAAGCAATGTATACTGACACATCAATATCACCCTAATAGTCTAAGAGCCCGGTTAATACTGGTTTTCTCCAATCATAACAACAAGAGGGAACCAAATTTATGAAGTCGCCTCAACATCACAACTTCTAAAAATATTTCCTCAAAACAACCTACCTTTTCTCCAAGCTTTCTGATAATAAACCCCTATTACTTTGCAATGACAAAAAATAATAAACAAATAGATTTAGAGCTCAGACATTAAGTTCCAAATTGATGACAGATTTAGGAAAAAATTCATATCAAGTTCTATTTTCACTTTTTTTCTTTTAAATAAGAGGTAAGGATGTGTATGAGTGTGCAAACATCTCTAGTTTATGTCGAACCCACTCTACGTACATTTGATTCAAAAGGAATATTATGAGAAGTGGGGCACATGGAACTTATGAAATTCTCACCAACCTAGTTAGTGTAAAAGATTTTAGTAAGCCAAAATTTACTTATTCATCATATCAGTTTGGCGGAAATGACGTGTGATATGCTGGTAGTTAATGTTGATGATGGATTAAATTTACCTCAAAATGCTCTGATAAAGAATAGACATTTCGAGATCGCATTATTTGCGCATTAAAGATAAAAATATGGTTCAATGAATGAGGGCTCATACATTGTAAGCTCCGGGAAGTTTAAATATACATAGCAATAGGTCCAAATATAAAAATGCAAAACCCAAACACAAATGCATGAACCAACATCATCATGATATTGGGTCCACAAAGAAACTGTCTTGCCAAAATTGCATCACATAGGGACTATTCTGCCAAGAGCCACTACAACAGGGACCATCTTCCCAAGAGCCATTCCATGCAAAGACTAACCTATTAGGCACATTTGCCCAAAATTGTCTATTAAAGACCGTTCAAATAGTAACCACCTGCCAAGAGTCGTCTGATGTAGAGACTGTCCTTTTAGACCGTCTAGTCAGGAACTATTTGATAGACACTATCTTGCTGTGATGCACATAAAGAGCAAAGAGATGACGCTATAAGGTTGTGTCAATATGAGAACTAAGTGAGCTTGGTCGCCAACAATACTAGTCAAAACCACGTCAGCTACATACCAAAGGCAACACATTAAGAGAAGTAAACTTATAGTGCAACTGTTCTACGGGATCCATCAAGCCTACACTCATAAACGCAATAGTTAATCCTAAAAGAATAAATTCCTAGGAGAATAGTGATTACCCAGGGAAAGAAATTAATCCCACATAAAGGTAACGACTATCGAGGAAGGGCATTAATACCTTGGAGAAAAATTGTAAGGCCCGAGATTTTTCGACCAAACAAATCATAATTAATTAAACAAAAGTGAAATTGAGGTCAGAGAATATAGAGAAATATAGATTGAATGGTTCGACATCCCAAAACTACTAACCGTTGAAATTAAAATATGTGAACTTGGAGACTTCCATAGGTCTAAGAATTTCTGTAAGAATCAAGTTTCATAATTATGCTAATTATGCTAATGATGCTATAAACCTGAAAGCCATGGTTCACCTCGAGAAATAGCGGTAACGCAATTATCTGATGGATCGGTCAGCAACCGATTTAATTAGGTTGACAAAAAGGACAACTCAGCCACCGAAATTTTAATCGGTTAACAATCAAATTAATTTTGAGGTGACAAGACGCTAGTTTGGTTACTAAATTTTCAACCGATAAGCAACCAAATTAAATTTAATAGGCCAAATACAACCCAGACAGTTGTATATATCAGTAGGGCCCTAAATTGGTTGAACCGACAGCCAAACCAGCCAAGTCCTCATGCACTGAGGCTGAAGTGCCAACTTGTGAACCGACTGCCAAAAGTACTCTAAAACGGTCAATGAATCGGGCTCCTAAATAGAAATAAAATCAACTGGACAACATCCATGTTGATGCTGAAATTGCAGCCCCTGAACCAGCCATGAATTGCCCCATAAACCGGCCAAATCGGTAGCCATAAGTGTCTTGTGGTGAGGCTAAAGTGTTAACCCATAAAATTAGACCCGAATCAACCACTGAATCGGGCCTCAAACCAGCAACAAAATCAGCCCCAGCATCCATGCTAATGTAGAACTTGGCAATCTAGGGAATTAGACTGAACCGGGCCTTAAATCGGCTGAATCAGCAGCCGAGCAAGCCAAATCATCATATGCTAAGACTGAACTATTCACATATGAACCGGTTGCCAAAAATACCCCGAATTGACCACTGAACCAGGCCCCTAAACAGTAATCGAACCAGCTAATAGCATCCATGCGGATGCTGAATTTGCAGCAATGGAACCAGCCTTGAACTGTCCCCCAAACTGGTTGAACCGGCAGCCAAATCAGTAAGTGTCATGAGATGATGCTGAAGTATCAACTTGTAAAATTTGCCTTGAATCGGCCACCAAACCGGGCTTTAAACTAGCAACTGAACTAGCCTGGCGTATGCTAAAATTTTCAACTTATGAAAAACCATTTAACCCTTGAACTGGCTTATTAAACCGGCTTGTTAATGAGGAAATTTAGTGGTAAAAATTATCACAAGGTTGAACCGGCCATTAAATCGACCGTGAACCAGTCACCGAATCATCAAGAAATCGTGCTAAAATTATACTAGAAAAACTAACCAAGTTGGCACCGAACCAACTATCAAACCGGCGGTCAAATCTATCAAATATACCACATGTTAAATCTAAATTTTTAGCATATGTAAATTTCATATCATATTTCAGAGGGTGATATGATTATTTAAGATATCATATGTAAAATTCCATATTTAACATATACCACACAAAGCTTTGCTAGTCTCAAGAAATATGATTATTTTCTTCTAGAGTAAGAAAATTAAGAAGTAACAAGAACAAGTTAAAAGCTTCCATAAGAAATTTTGAAAACAGTAATTAAGAAACTAGACTAATGAATTATTTCAATGGGTGATATTCTTTTCAGAGGGTGATATTCTTTGGCATATCTTAGAATATTACAATAAAAACACAAGATTTGCCCCTTGCCGTGGAGGCACTTTTAGCAGCATAAATTTAGGGCCATATAGATTGGGTTATAAGTATATCGCCCACCTCCGGGTGCTGAATAGGAGGGTCTGGCCTTAGATTGTGTGAAAACATACACAATCCTTTTCTCGATTGACCATTCCGTTAGCTGGTATGACCTACTAACCCTAGTACCCAATGATTAATGAGAAGTAAGATTCTGTATATTCATTAAGAAAAAGAGAAGAAAAGGAGAAGTTAAAAAAATCAAAAGTTCATACATATTTCACATGATTCATATTCCTCTGATTAATATATTTTAATTTTAAATACAAATGTGCATGTCCTTGTTATATATACATTGCTGAGCATTTTACTCATTCTCTTACTATTTTCCTAACCCTTTAGATGGCGAATGAGAATTGATATCTGATGAGCAAGATTGAAGCCATAAGTTGTTTGGGCTCAAGTGATGATCAAATTTAATGTAATGTAATGGATGTATGGTTAATTTGATATCAGAAAATTATGTACTCTATCTTATGATGAATAAATAAATGGTATTGATCATTTAGTTATGCTTTTACAAATTATTATGGTCATTATTTATACTTCTGCAAGTTTTTGATGGTAATAATTTTGATACCTAATAAGCATATATGAACTATAGTCCGACGTCGTATTCCATTCGTACGGTGTTGGAGCCACTTGTGATGTGGCAATCACATGAATCCTGTACATAAAGTTTATATACTTTATGGACTTATATATAATATGGCATATCATTATGTTTAAATATTAATGGATATTAAGTAGTAGGAAAGTGGTCTGCGACAAAAACAATCATAAAGGCTTGGGAAAGTTACCCTAGCATAGGCCCAAAGCCTTTATAAATAAAGAATCCCCCTAGCACATAAGAAACATTTTCAATTGGAGATAAAAAAAAAACACAATTTTAATATTTCAATAGACAAAGTTTTAAAACATGTCTTTCAAACCACCTTCTCCCTTATAACAAAATCCTAAATAAAGGCAGAAGCTTATCCTCTAGACACATCTCTTTATTTTTCCTCATGAATTCTTCTTTAACTAGAGCTTCTACTCACTTGAGCATCAAAAAATGAATTGAGCAACCAATCTCACATCTTTGAACTCTTGTTTTTATATGAGGTGTGCAGAATTGAGTCACTGGATCTAGGAGGCCCTTCGCAGAATCACCGAGGTCAAATCAAAGTTCATGCTGTGCATCACATACCATTATCTTTGATTTGCACAAATGCTATTTTTATAATTTAAACTCTGAACCTCCAAATCATAATAAAAGAATCTTAATATTACATCAGCGTTCACACTCAAAAGAGATTAAAGATCAAAAGCATCTAGCCGTGGTGCATACCCATATGAAATTCTACTATAAACCTTCATCTATTGCCTTTTTAATTATACCCCTAGAGGCTCCCCCACAATAAAAGAGAAAAAGTAACGTGTGGTATTCTTTTCTTAACCGTGTACGGTAAGCTATCTGCAAATCATAGAAAGAGGTCGAAGAGATCCACACTTCGCAATAGCCATGAGATGATCATCCTAGGAATATCCTCCCATTGGCATTTCTGGACAAGTATGCAGGCAAAGTCTAAGGCTGTTGACACCTATAGAAAAATTGACATTTTTGGTAGTGCTTCAATTTTGCCAAATTATCCGTCAAAAACAGAGATGAGAAAACCCTACAAGGCCCACACCATTCGATCACAAACCATTCATACATTAGCATATAAACCACTCCTAGAATCTTGGATCTAACCCTAAAATCAACCACTTTACTAGCACTTACCGCTGCATACTAAATCTATAATATGCCTCCACATAACAAAGGCAGACTGGAAATTTAATAAGCACAATTCTCATGTGTCATTTCTTATACATTACCCCATTGACTAATGAGTCATAACCTCCTCTGTATGAGCCACATATAGTAAGAAGAGAAATGATATTGTAGTTCTTCTTGTCCTAAAGGAAGCAAGCTTGTGAAAACAAAGCATGAAATCCATAAGGTCCTCTTTCACCACTCCCCTGCATATCTTTTGTGTGTGCTCCAGGGGAGGGAGTCATGAATTCATCATTAGATCCCGGTTTACTATCTCCACCTAGCCTCTCGTTCATCCACCTACAACGAAAATCCCCTGTATTTTACAAGGTGAAGGTTTTTAAGGGGGGAGGGGGGATTAAAGAAGTTTCCTTTATTATGTATACATATATAGCCCTTCTTTAACTAAGACTTTAGTTTCCTGGATCCCAACAATGTCTTAAATAGGTATTTTTAGTTTCTTTAATTTGACTGATTGCTTTCCAAGCTAGCTAAGTTTAATACATATATTTTTAGTTTCTTTAAAAATACATATATTTTTAGTCTATAAATAGCTAAGTTTCTTCACCATACCCAGACGTACCTAAGTATCAATCGATTTGACATATGGGATTCACAATAAAGAAAGATCATTTGAGTCAAGAGATAGCCCATCACATTTTTCCACCAATCAATCATTCTTTAAACACAAGCAGGTCAAGTGATCAAAGATTGACTAACTTTCATTTCCTTTTTAGTTTATTTAGCTATGTCTATTGGGTTTTCAATTTACTAGTTTGCAGAATCAAAATCACTAATGATTACCCTTTCAAGAAAACATAGCGACCTGGTTATCTGTCGTTCGGAGTTGGATGATCACATTTGACTAGGCATCATTCATGAAAGGGTACACCAAGAAAGAGAGCAAAGAACTGACTAAGCTTCCTTCTAGTTTATTTAGTTTCCTTCTAGTTTATTTAGCCATATGTCTATCAAGTTTTTGGTTTCCTAAATCATATAGAACCCACATTAGGTGAACACTTATCCTAATGCAATAAAATTTAGTTTGTTAAAGGATGAATCCCCCGTTGTTAAGACCCCAATCATAGTCACTAGCAAGACCTATATCAATAGGTAGCTTTAGCAGCTGGAAATCCAATTTAATTATTTTGCAAATCCATCTCTTTATATTTTATACTCAATAACGTACTAATAAGTAAAGACATACATATTTTATACTCAAAATAGAAAGATATAAGAGGAATACGATGCATTAACCTTCAATTTTTTATTCTTTGAGTTCTTACTTTATCATTTATCTTTAGGGACTAGAGCTAGTAGACCTTACTAGTTAACAGAGTGATCATTCAAAGAAAGGATTGTGATAAGGCCATTTTCTAATTTTCCATTTGCCAATATGGTGTACTCTTATAACCCAGTATATGGGGCCAATGGTTAATTTGCAACCAAACGTTCTCCCGTGGCTAAGGGGCAGTCCTTGAGTCTCCACTGTAATATCCTAAGACATCCCAAGGATATCACCCGCCCCAATACGCGGCCAGGATAATCCTTGAGTTTCCACTATAACATCAATGGCATGCCAGATAATATTACCCCGAAGTGAATCCATAGTCTAGCTTTCTAAATTTATGCTTATCACTTTATATACAATTAGATAATTTTCTAAGTCCATGGTCCAATTTTCCAAGTTCATAGCCCATAGTCCATCTTTCACATAATTTTCCATAATATAGAATATGCAATCAGAAATCATAACAGAAACCAATGCATTGTTCAATTGAGTGACTAGACCTTGAACTGTTACATGTGTTCAGATTCCAAATTTATCATGGATTATTTGAGGCCTGGTTTGGGAGTCGGTTGAGATCTTGCTTTACAATCCAGCAAACTTTTTAGCCCTTTTTAATTTTGGTTCTTATTCGTGATCAATTCGGGATCTTGGCATTTTATTGAGACCTCAGGTCTCTTCTTAAATTTCCCAAACAACCTTGATCATTTTTGGTCATTTCTTGTTCAATCCTTATTGTTTGTCATGGTTATCTCGCTAGTCCTGGTCAATCTGGTTAACTCTCCTGATTCTGGCTAACTTTTATAATCCTGGTCAACTATATGACCGGCCAATGATTCAATCCTGCCCAGTCAACAATTTTCAAACGATGGTCATGCTACTCGGTCGACTTTTCTATTAAGGTCATGGGAGACTAAATTGCAGGGGCGACATTTTGAACGTAATCTTAAGATTCTGTGGTGATTCACTGGAATCCTTAACCTGGTGAACCAGGTTTTGAAACCTGGCTCAATTTGCCAGCCGAGTATCTTTCATGTTTTCATGATAATATGATTAAATATTTAATCTTAGATAAGTATCAGAACAATAATACTTGAAAGAATGATCAATAATCGGCACCAACAGAAAGATGGAATCAAGTACACTTGCCAAGTTTTAGCCAACTTCTCGTTACTGTCTTCGGTATCTCCTCTGCTTTTCCTCTTACTTTTCTTCTGCTTCCTCTCTTATCTTCCCTCCATTCCTCTCTTATTTTCCCTCAGCTTCTTTATTTTCCTTCTGCTTTCTTATTTTCCTCCCAGATTATTTCCTCTCATATTTTCCTTTCCTTCTCCCTTCCACATCCTTATATAAACGCTGGATGAAGGCACTGAGTCACCACCCATTTTTGACACTTTATGCGCTGACTCACCCTTCATTTTTACACCTCATACCTTTCTTTATTAACAGCTGGGTGTCCCCAAATGTGGCTAAATCATTACCTGTCTTGTCTTTTAAGTATGCTTCCTTTGGTCATCTGATTATTGGTTAATCTTGGTTGCAGTCAAAATTGGCTGCAGCTTTCCTTACGATTTCGGCTGCTACTCAATTCAGCGACTTCACAGCTTCCAACTTATGAGCCAAACAGCCTCCCGTGCTTTTTCAAATGGCTGCTGCAGCTAGCGGCTTGCTAGCTTAGCTACTTGTTGAAGTTTACCCAGAAATTTCTAAGTGTTGAGACCTTGGAGTAATATTATAGGTCCAAGGGCGTTGACCAAGGTCTTCGGATGTTACCTCATGTCCTCGGTCTCTTGTCAGAGTCCTCCGTCACTTATCGAACCTCAACCATTAGTACTTCATATCTCGGCCATTATTGGATTGTCCGCGGACCTTTTGACAACCGGTCAATTTGACATTTGGGCAGCCAGCCATTTTTCACATTTGGTACCCAGCCATTTTACACATTAAGCAACCAGCCATTTTGTATTTAAGCAACCGGCCATTTCGAGCCTTAAGCAACCGGCCATTTTGAGCCTTAAGCAACCGGTTATTTTCCCCCATTTTGCAACCGGCCATTTTCGCTACGCGGCATTCTTCCCCCATTTTGGCTACGCGGCATTCTTCCCCAACTAATGACTGGTCATTTTACAGCATGACATTTTTTCTTAACTGATGACCGGTCATTTTGCATATTAGCCGATCAACTCATTGACCAAAATCTGCAACCGGTCATTTTTCCTAAAAGGCATACCGGTAATTTTTCATATCAGCTGGTCAACTTATGTTGACCGGGAAATTTTCCCTCAATATATCTTAGCCGGTCAACAGGGAGTTGACCGAACATTTTTCCCCTACTTTATCTTAGCCGGTCAACAAGACGTTGACCAGAATTTTTCCCTTAGCTTATCTTAGCCGGTCAACATGGCGTTGACCGGACTCTTTTCCTTGTCCGACCGCTGTGAGAAATAAATAATCATAATTCCAATGATTGCGATCCTTACAATCTGAAGACATGTAAAAGTTCAAGTTCAAGTCACTAAAATGGACTATGCATTGGTTTCTGTTATGTTTTATGATTGTTTATTCGATTTTATAGAAAATTGAAAGCTTACATATAAAGTCATGAGCATTGATTAAGAAATTGGACTATGGAATTACTTTGGGTAATATTCCATGGCATGCCATTGATATAATAGTGGAAACCCAAGGATTACCATGGCCGTGTATTGGAGCAGGTGATGTCATTGGTACGCCTTGGGATATTACAGTGAAAACTCGAGGACTACCCCTGGGCCACGGGGAAACTTTTGGTGGCAATTGACCATGGCCCCGTATACTGGATTATAAGTATACACTCATTGAAAATTGAAAAATGGCCTTCGATTGTATGGTATATCACAATCCTTTCCTCGAGTGATCACTTCGTTAGCTGGTAAGGCCTACTAGTTCTAGTCCCTAAAAAGAAATGATAAGTAATAACTCAAAGGATAAGAATTTAAAGAATCATGCATCATATTCCTCTGATATTTGTATATATATATTTTGAGTATAAAATATGCATATCTTTGCTTATTTGTACATTGTTGAGCATTTGGCTCACTCACTTGTCGTTTTTCCTAACCCCTCAGATGGAAGAAACAAAATGGTATCTAGTGATCAAAGTGGTGATTTATTGTGGATTGGTTTACTGTTTACGGTTGTCGATGTGTTACTATTACAATCCTTGATTAATTTTGGTAACTCCTGATCAACAATTCTCCACTTTCGGTCAATAACTTAGTCTATCCAGTCAACAATTCTATAATTCCAGTCAACCACCAGCTTGGTCAATGACTTAATTGCCCGGTCAACAATTCTTGACTGGTCATCAGGCTACTTCGTCGACTCTTCTATTAAAGCCATGGGAGATTAAGTTGCAAGGCAACATGTCAGCAAGGCTTGTAGCTATTCAAGGGCTCAGTTTTACGGAGGCTATTCTATCTCCGAGTTCTACCTTTAGTTTTCAGCCGAGTTTTTCCAGCTAAGTATCATTCATATTTTTTTGATAATATAATCCAAGATTTAATATCATACAAGTATCTATCAAAACAATAATACTTGAAAGGGAATCAAGTACACTTGCCAAGTTTTAGCCGACTTCCTCTTACTGTCTTCCCCCTTACTGCCTTCGATATCTCTTCTGCTTTTCTCTTACTTTTCTTCGACTTTCTCTCTTATCTTCCCTCCGTTCCTCTCTTATTTTTCCTCTACTTTCTTATATTCCTCCCAGTCTCACGTTTGTCTCTCCTGCTCCCTTTCCCATCCTTATATAGGCATCGGATGGAGGTGCTGAGTCACCACCAATTTTTAACACCTCTTGTGCTGACTCACCCTTCATTTTTACACCTCATACCTCACGATTTCATTAACAGCAGAGTGTCCCTAAATTTAGCTAAATTATCATCTGTTTCGTCTTCTAAGTATGCTTCCTCATATCTCTTAATTACTGGTTAACTTAGTCAAAATTGGCGGCATCTTTCCTTAAGAGTTTGGCGGCTTCACAATTTCCAGCTTGTGAGCCAAATAGCTGCCCATGCTTTTTCAAATGGCTGCTGCAGCTGGTGGCTTGCTGGCTTAGCTATTTGCTGAAGTTTATCCACAACTTTCTAAGTGTTGAGACCTTGGAGTAATATTACATGTCATTGGGTATTAACCAAGGTCTTCGGACATTATCTCATATCCTCGCTCTCTTATCAGAGTCCTCGGTCACTTCTTGACCATTATATCTCGGCCACTATTGGATTATCCAGGGATATTTTGACAACCTGTCAATTTGGCATTTGTGCAACCGGTCATTTTGCATATTTAGGCAACCAGTCATTTTCACCGAATTCACAACCGGTCCTTTTTCCCCAAATTACGGCCTCGATTGAGCACTTGCTCTGGGTTTTGTCTGTTACTGGTGGCCTTCTGGACATCCGGGAGTTGGGGCAATTCTTGGTGTTCCAACAGATGGCGTGCGGTGGTTCCGGTGGGCACCCGATGGATGCAGGTCCCCGACTGCGGCCTCGTCCTCTCGGCAACGAGGGGTTCGTATCCATTTCACCCCAGATGAGGGAGTCGGCTTCGGGGGAAGATGCCTCAAAAGTGTGGCGGTACACGCCTCTACGCTTGGGGTAGGTCCTTCCCGACGAGCCGAGTTCTTCATCTGCCTCTTTGCGCTTTGCTGTATTTTTACTTTCTTGTACTTTTACTGTCGCAAGCCTTGTACTTTGTAAAGAAGAGTTTCAATAAATAAAAGCAGTAGTTTGCCTTTTATGTCAGATCCATCAGATCTTCTTTTTGCCGCTTCGCACATTATGACTCAAGGGCTGGGGGCCCTCTCGCCGTCACACATGCCTGGTTGTTTTCTTGTGAACGTCTAGTCACTTTTGGCTGGTCCTAAGAGAGCCATCCCTTGAGCTCAGATGTGGACTATCGACGAGAGGACCTAAAAGGGACTGGTCGCCGGCTCTCTCCGCCATGGGAGACTGAACGCCGCTAGTGGTTGTAATATCAATCAAAAGCACTGGCACATTTATTGCATTGAAAACCCTAGCGTCATTGCGTCATGATGGCTCTCCTTGGAAAGGCGCAATACTTTAGGGTGCCGCCGCGTGGGGGGAACCCGTTGGTCAGCTGAACGCGTCCCATTATTCAGGCGACGCCGTTTCCCTAGAGGATTTAGGCTATTTAAGTGCCAAGAATCCCTTCAGGTTTTGCATCTCTTGGTTGCTTAAAGGCACGAAATCTTGTTTTGTAGTTGTCTTCTTTCCCTCTACCTTCCTCATGGTGGCGCTGATGGCGGGACCATTTTCTTCCTCGGGGTCTGAACCACCGTCTAAGGAATCCAGACGGGTCGCACAGGCCTTGAGGCAACATGACAAGGCTATGCCTTTTGTGGCAGTAGCGGAGGGCGATCATTCAGAGCCTTTTGTCATCGGGCCAATGAGGTTCCCAAGGGCACCGCCGGGTTTTGAATCACACGGGGGTGTCCACCTCCTCACAGCACCGTAGGCCTGGAGAGGCCTGCCTGTCACTCTGCCGTGTCCTTAGAGCAGTGGAGGATATGGAGGCCCGGGTGCAGGTCGTTGTTAGAGAGGTCGAGCAGACTCAAGCACGAGCGGCTCACTTCGAACAAGTTGGTCGGAGGCAGAGGTGAGGGCATCACAGCTTGAAGGTTCAAAACCGAATCCTTGCTCTTCAGGAGGAGCTCGAGCGACATCGGGCATGGCTCAGGGGGGAACATGTTCACGTGCAGTAGGAGACTGAGTTAAAGTTGAGAATCAGGCCGAAAGAGCAGGCCCCTTTGCCTGAAAGGAGATTCCATGAAAGTATCCGGCATAGCCGGAGGATAGCTTCGTTGGCGAAACCAGGCTGGTTCCCTACTTTCCCTTGGTCTTTGCAGATTTCGGAGGCGTCACGCTTTCTTCGTGCGGCACTTTTCCAACGGTATGATATGCTTCGCTGGATCCAGGAGGGAACCGAACGGGAGGTAGCCCTACGCATGGAGGGTGAGACCGCGGCGTTGAGGGAAGATAATGAGCTGCTGAAGGGCGAGTTTTAGATTGCAAAAGGCTGAATCTTCGACTTGGAGGGTCAGAGATCCGGCGCCTTGGCAGACCTCAGGGTTCAGCTTTCCCCGGAGGAGATGGTCCGGGTGCTGGAGATTAGATTCTAGGACGGCATTTGTATGTGTTGTAATATTGTGTCTGTTGCATTCCCAGGCACTTCTATGGGGATTTTCTACCCAAGGAATAACGGGATTTCCAAGGGCTCCCATTTGACTGACTTCTCCGAAGGGGCTAGTCCTCCAAACTCCTAGGATAGCTGGAGCACTTCTTTCTCTCTCTTTTTTTTTATATCGTTCGAGCACAATCTTGTAGCCTTTGCCATATATGATTAATGAAATGCGATTTTCTCTTCGGCTTTCGGCACTTCTGTGCATGTGTTATCTTCTTTAGTTCTACAATCTGTCTCATAATGGCTAAGCGGTTTAACTATTGTTGCCAAGGCTCGATTCCAGAACCTTCTTACGCTGTACTCATCCTTTGGTTGAGGATGTCGTCGCATCTCACGCGAGTGGGATGCTCAGTCAGTGGGCTGGACGTCGTCGCACGCCCGGTGGAGCCACTAAAGGGACGGCTGGGTTTTCAAGCCACAGCAGCTGAACTACGGGTCTTAGGCCGTTGCGTACACGGCGTTGTTTAGGTCCCCTAAGGTTTTGAATGCCGTGTATCAGGGACTACTGAAGCCCCCAAGCCTGTTCGGTTGGCCGCGCATGGACCGTTCGACATTGAGCCAAAGTTTATAGTTCAATCGCCTAAGGATTTGGGGCCGCTCAGGGCCTTTCAGCACAGGGCTGGAGTTCGAGTACAACCGCTTGAGGGTCGCTTGGCACATAGTCAAGGTTTTAGGGCCGCTCAGGTCATTTCGGCGTGGGGCCGAAGTTCGAGTATAACCGCTTGAGGGTCACTTGGCATGGAGCCAAGATTTTGATATATAGGCGAATGAAGATCCTCCTGACTTAGGAGCAATCTAGGCCATTTTATCTATTTCAAATAACATGCATGCACACATTCACATGAACGATCACACAGGAATATAAAAGCAACAATTTTATTAATGGAAAATGCGTTACATGTACAAGCACTCTTCATTGTGTATGCACACCTTACCTAATCTCGTTTGGATCATTACTAGTATTTCTTGAGGTGGGTGACAGTTCCAGGTCCAAAGGATCAAATTTCCGTCCTGGGTGCGTAGCTTGTACGCTCCGTTTTGGAGAATTGCCGAGACGAGGAATGGACCCTTCCAGCCTGGAGTGAGCTTGTTCCTGTTGGCAATCTTACCCACTACCCCTCTATGCTCTCAAGGATCAGATCCTCGACCTCGAGCGAGCGAGGTCGTGTGATATGGCTAGAGAACAGAGGGCAACTCGTCAGCCCAGGAGCCCCCTGCATCCTCAAGCTTGGTCTTTAATCCGTGCAACAGCGTCGGGTTGGTGACTTCGACCTGACCGTTAGCTTGAGGTTATGCCACAGACTTATGAACTAGTCTGATACACAAGCTCGCATAGTACTTGGTGAACCGTTTGCTGGTAAATTGGGTTCCGTTGTCAGTCACTGTGACCTCGGGAATCCCAAAACGGCAAATGATGCTCTGCCAGACAAACTCCGTTGTGTTCTGCTTGGTTATCCGTGCTAGGATAGCCGCTTTGACCCACTTGGTGAAGTAATCGATACCGATGATGAGGAACTTCCTTTGCTTGAAGGCCAAGGGCATTGGCCCAAGGATATCAAGCCCCCACTGTGCGAATGGCCACGGGGATTGCAGGCTATGCAGCTCCGAATGTGGCCTATGGGTCAAAGTCCATGAATTTGGCAGCTTTCGCACTTTCTAACAAATTCTATGGCATCTCACTTCATCGTGGGCCAGAACAAACCCTGTCGCATTATCTCGAATGCGAGGTTTTTCCCCCCCAACATGCCAGCTGCACACACCGAGATGGGCCTCGCTTAGTGCGTACTCAGCTTCCTCCGGGGTTAGGCATTTTAGGTAGGTGTTGAATAGGTATAAGTTACCATTGGTGATCGTACACCAGCCTACAGTCTTCCTTACACAGTTGGCCACTTCAGGGTTCTCCAGCAGCGTTCTGTCTGTCAAATACTTGTAGTACAGGGTGATCCAGTTGTCACCTTCGGTTACCTATAGCACTTCCTGATCTGGGCCGTCGATGCTTGGAGCGGCCAGAATTTCCCACATGCTCTTGGCATACTGCTCCAGGGAGCCCGTTGCTGCATCATTATCCAACTGGTCAGCTTTCCAGTTCTCAGCTCTCGGGACGTGTTCGATTTTGAAGCTCTCGAATGCCCAGACCTAGGCTTTCCCCTTTGCCGGGTATTTAGCAAGTTGTCGGTTCGACGCCTTGAAGGCTCCTTGGATTTGGTTGACCACCAACTCTAAATCGCTGAGCACGACTAGTGCCTTCGCAGAGTATTCCTTGGCCAGTCGGAGCCCTGCGAGAACAGCTTTGTATTCCGCCACATTATTGGTAGCCGGGAAAGTGAGCGTAAGGAAAAATTTTATCTCCGAGCCATTCGGAGTCCTGAGCATGACTCTGACTCCGCTGCCTATCTGCGTGGATGACCCGTCTACGTTCAGGGTCCATGAGGTAGCATTTGGCACGCCCGCGCCTTCGTGTTGCCTGATGAGCACCGTCCAAAGGCGAGTTCGGAAGGGGCGAACTAACGAAGTATGTTTTCAATTCTGGCAACGCTGCTTTGCAATCGTCCGTCCATCACAATCCGGATGCCTTCATTCCTCGGAGTGCCTTCAAGAACAGCAAGTACTTCTCTGCGAACTTAACTCTCTGAGCCTTTGGACTTCCTTCCCAGTCTTCCCAGTCCATGGGGGGTTCATATCGAGGATGGTTCTAATTTTTTTCGGTTGGTTTCGATGCCACGTAGGAATATTATGAAGCCCAAGAATTTTGCGGAGGTTATTCCAAGCACGCACTTGGCTGGGTTGAGCTTCATCTTATGAGCCCGAAGTACCTCAAAGGTATCTTTTAGATCGCAAACGTGGTCGTCAACTACCTTGCTTTTGACGAGCATATCGTCCATGTACAACTCCACGTTCCTTCCGATTTGGGTTTCGAATATTTTGTTCACTAGTTGCTAGTAAGTTGCCCCGACATTCTTTAGGCCCAAGGGTATGAACTTTTAACAGTACGTCCCTTGGTCAGTCATGAACGAGGATACTCCTCATCATCCGGATCTATCCTTTTTTGAATGTAGCCCAAGTAGGCATCTATGAAACTCAGAAGTTCGTGTTGAAATATGGAGTCTACCAGCTGATCGATCCAAGGGAGCGGGAAACTGTTATTTGGGCAAGCCTTGTTCATATCAATGAAGTCGACGCACATCCACCACTTGCTATTACTCTTCTTCACGAGCACGACATTCGATAGCCAATCTGGGTATTGGACCTCCCTTAAGAACCCAGTGTCCAGCAACTTTTTCACCTTCTCTCTTATGGCTATCAACTTCTCGACAGAGTGATTCCTATGCTTCTACCTGACAGGTTTGTGACCGAGATCAAGGCCCAACTTGTGGACCTTTACTCCGGCCGGTATCCCGAGTATGTCGGCGGAAACCCATGCAAAGATGTCGGAGTTCTTCTTGAGGAAGTTTATGAGCAAGCCGCCGATTACTACGGTCAGGGAACCGCCGATGTGTACGCATTTTACAGGTTTGATGGGGTCCAAAGGGACCATCTCGGTCGCCTCACTCGACTGGGCTTACTGCAACGTAGCTTCGTCGCGAAAATCTAAGTCCCTGGCTAGTTAGTCTGGCACTGCAAGGGCAACTTGGGATAGATAGCATGTCCATCCCACTACCTGATCACCTAGCACCTCCCCCAATCCATATAGGGTCGAGAATTTCATTTTTAAATGAGGGATCAACATTACGGCCCCAAAGGTAGTGAGGAATGGCCTGCCTATGATGGCGTTGTAGACGGAAGGCAAGTCGACGACAAGGAATGCCAATTCTCATGTGGCAATACGTAGGTAAGTTCCCAACGTGACTTCCAACTGGATCTCCCCTTGCACGTGTATGGGTTTGTTGTCCAAGCCGTATAGAGGGCCTTCGGCCATTCTCATCTGGTTCTTTTTCAACCCAAGCTTAAAAAAAGTATCAAGATACAGTAAATTTTTAGAACTTTTATTATCAACAAAAACTCGTTTCAATTGGTAATCAAGCGTACTATCCGAAACGAGGGCTAATACAACAAGAGGGTTGGAATCAGGGCAAGTTACATGCATCATATCGTCGCTACTAAAGCTAATGACATCACTCCTAACCTCTACTCTCGCTCTCTTGCTGCTGGAAACACGCTCGGGTCGTCCACGCCGACTACTCTTGGACGGCACGCTTGAAATCATGCTGATCACGCTGGCAGCGGTACGATTCCTTGGTAGCTCACTCGCTTCACCTTTGGAAGCCCTGGGGGCCTACCCCGAGCCCTTCAGGAACCGTGTGAGGTGACCCCGGTGGATGAGATATTCTATCTCATTCTGCAGGGTTCCGGCAGTCCTCCGTGGTATATCCCAGAGACCGGTAAAAGTGGCAGTACTTCGTTTAGTCTTTAGCCTCTAGGTTCTTCAGCACTTTGGGCCACTTCAAGAACTTTTCATCCCTGATATGTATCAGGATGTTCGAGCGGGTGTCACTCAGGGGAGTTGGGCTCACCGGCTTATACTCCCTCTACGCACTCGGCTCAAGCCACAAATGCTTGTGACACTCTTGAAAGTGGTCGCCGTCCTTGTTCCTCTTCCTCCTAGCAACTGGTCCCTCCGGTAGTCAATCCACACATTCGGGGTGCCTCACTTCATTAGCCTCCTCGGCCGACATATAGGCCCGAGCGATGGCCTCAACTTTCCAGAAGGACTGAAGGCGTTGGTGCGCCAGGTGCTTGAAGAACTCCCCGACTGCCAGCGTGGCAATGAAGGTACTAAGCTTTATCTCGTCAGAGAGTTGGGGGATTCAACGAGCTTCGGTGATCAAGCGGGCCAGGAACCACTTCAGGCTCTCCTCCAGCCTCTGGTGAAGGCGGATAAAGTGCCAGGCCTGCTTCTCTTCCCTTCGGCTGGAGGCAAACTGGCTCAGAAAGAAATTAGCGAGTTCATCGAAGGAGCAGATGGAATAGCGCCGGAGGCCATGGAACCAGAGTAGGGCATCCCTTTTGAGTGTGAGGGGGAAGCACTAGCACATTATAGCCTCACTTACCCCATGGAGGGACAGGTGGATACGAAAATAGTCTAGGTGGTCCATCATGTCCGTACTTCCGCCATACCCGTCCAAGGTTGGCATCTTGAACTTGAGGGGGAGCGGCTGAGTCCGAATGTCCATAGCGAATGGCAACCTTCATAGGTTGAGTGCTGATCATCCGAGCTCCCCCTTGAATAAGTGGTTCCATATCTTGTCCACTTTTTCCTCTATCCGTGGGGTACACCCGCTCCTCTTCGCGTTGATAAAGTCTCTGAGCTCAGAGTTTCCTGCGGGTCACGCTGGACGCGGTGGCCGCTCGCACGATGCGGCCACGTACTGCACGAGCCCGCGATTGTGGGCGTCCTGTCACTGCGGGAGTTGCCCGGGTTCCGCCTC
>JAOVVI020002778.1:0-15288 GCA_028571085.2 Nepenthes alata | reverse complement strand
CTTCTGGCTGCATTGCCGGTTGGGTTGTTGACGCTTGTCCCTCCGGCCTATCGCCTCCTGGACCTTATCTTTGTTGCTGCAGTGACACTTAAGTTGGGCCAAATCAATCTCTTTTTTGAGGTTTCGTTCATTATATGTTAGACTAGTTATCGTAATGATTATTCGGCCTTGAGTTGGGCCGACCCATGGTATTATCAGATCTATCAAATAATATATTTGGTTGGTAGTCGATGAATAAGATTGAAATAAGATTTTATTATTTAAAATAATTTTAAAATAAATATTACTTTATTTTATTTATAAATAAGATAATTATAATATTTTTTATAAAATTGTAATTACAATTATTGCATACTGCTAATAAATACAATAGACAATAGAGCTGGCTAGAGAACAACTAACTGGCATCCTCATTCGAAAAGCCGATTGTAGGACGCTAGGTAAGTATAAATCGGGCAAATATTTAGTAATTTTTTTATTTGATAATTATAAAACTCAATTTTTTTTATACAAAATTATTTATTCGTATTTTCTAATAATAAATATTTTTATATCATATTTATCCTATATCACCACCTTTCATACATTGCTTTCGTAATATTTTTTAAAACAAAATTTTAAGAATGTGTTAAAAATTTAGCCGTATAAAATAAAAAATACAGAAGTAGATGAGATGATATTTTTCGTCCCATAGTTAGGGGCTACTTCTTCCAAGAGGATCTACCCCATTATATTTTATCCCCACCTTTGGATTAGAATTTATAATTTTAAAATAAAAGATTATGTATAATTTTTTTTTTTCAAAATTATTAGCATATATTAAATATTTAATTGAAAATTAAAAAAACTAAAAAATAATTATTTAAATTTTTTTTAATTTTAGATTTTCAGAAGAGATGCAGCACACCAACCCTTATACCTAATTTACGAGTATAATATATACTTTCCCCAATTTATAAAATTAAATAATAATTACCTAACTGAAAATATAATAATAATAAATATATTTACTGTTCCACGCCATTACCATTACTAAGTTTTCTCTGTCCTTTCGCGCAGACGGGATAAAGTTGCGCCTGCGGAAAGAAGCATTACTGCTTCAACCCACAATTTCGAAGCAGACGAGCATCATCATCACCATCATACAGCGAGAACGAGAGCGACGGAGAGGGAGAGAGAGAGAGATGGGAGAGTTAGGGACGACCGTACACCATTGCACGATTGAGAAAGGACAGAAAAACAGCTCCACTTTACTGTTTCTGCTCTGTGTTTTTTTACTATTAACAGTGCTTCTGGAAAGACCCTTTCCATCCCCCGCTTCGCCGTCTTTCAAACCCACCTAAAACCCTAATGCTATCACGAGTACTACAATGGGGCCGCGCCACCTCCTTTGCTCTATTTTCTAGGCGCATTTTCCTGAGAAACAACCGCACCCGCTAACCTATTCATCAATACCCAAAAGTCGTAACAACCCAAAACCTGTTCTCCCTCTTTTTTCCTTTTTTTTGTTTTTTGGTTTATGCCTTCTTTTTTCTATTCACATCTTTTGATTTTTCTGAGAACCAAACGCAAGCTCATCGTCACCTATGAACTGAGCCAGCGCCTCTTCATCCCAACAACCATTATACTGACGCATCCCGGTAGCACTACCATCTACCATCCAGCCACGCGCTAGTTTATCGTCTGAACTCCACGCGCCGCCCTCAGCAGCCTGGGCCTCGTCGTACTTCCAGTGGTTGGGTTTGTATCCGAAAACGGCCGGCGGGTACTGGACAATGTTGAAGCTGCCCATGTCGATGCTTGCCATGAAAGAGGAGGCGGAGTCGGAAAATGAGGACCCGCAGGACTCTTCGTTCCCGTTGATTGTTACGTAGGACGAGGAAGACGGTGATTCGTAAATCAACGGCGCTGAATAAGGGTACGAGATGAACTTGACTCTGAACGGCGCCGGGGATTGCTGCTCCGGTTCTAGGAGCTTCGTTAGCTCTTCGACTGTTTCGTCGTCGATGGACCATCCAGAAAAGATATCTTCGCAGTCGTCTAAGGTTGTGTTGGCGGAGGCGGCGTTGGTGGTGTCGCAGTGGCCGGTGTTTTCAGATGGGGCTGGTGGTTTCGGTTTCTTGAGGGAGGAATCGGTCGTCGATTCGTGAGCTGCTCTTTTCTTGCTCCCTTCCATCTTCGAGAGAGAGAAGAGAGAGAAGAGAGAGCGAGAAATACAGCGGAGAATATGCCCGGATTTGGTTAGTTATAGCGGAGGATCAATTACTGCGATCATGACCACGCAGGAAGAAAGAGAAAGGGGAGAAGGACAGAGAGTGGAGGCGACTCTGCATTTTATAAATAAGTAGGGAGGGAAAGGCAAAGGACAAGTGTGGTGGGGTCAGCGTGTGGGGACCCGTTGTGCCAACGTGGCACAGCGCGGATGACACGTAGGCTCAGATAATTGGATGTGGTGACAAGTGAATATGCTGAGAAATTATTGGGCGGAAAACTCACACTAAATTGATTTTATTTCCGTAATTGAAAATTGATATCATATATGTTGGTGTAATATCCATTGAAATATTTTCAAATAATATAGTAATTAATTAGTTATATATAAATTTATTAATATAAATAAATAAATGTTTTAAAAAATATTTAAAATATATTTTTATACAAATCGAATCTTATTATTAAACTATAGAAAATGGGTTGCATCCAAAAAGAAAAAAAATTAGCATTATGTACTTATGTTATATCACCGGGGACTTATGTTTCAAAAATTGTGTAGCCGGGGACTGGAGTGAGAAGTTGCATATATAGATAGTTATATTATCCGATGATATCGCTAAATATTGAAAAATAATATAAGTATTTTAATTATACCTTAAAATATAATAAATTATTAAATTAAGTAATAAGTAATTAATATACCAAATAATTTTTCTACCGAGCGTCCGCTGCTATCAGCGCAACACAGGGACCATTGTCCCCATCGGCTCCTCTTGAAAGGATTTAGGAAAATTTCATTTTATTTATAAAAATACAGAGTTATTTTTTATATTTTAATTATTTTATTTTTAGATAAATAATTATAATTAAAAAAATTAGTTAGAATTAATTATTCATCTAGTTGAGCATCAAATTAATATGAATTTTTTTCCAAGTCCGCATAAGACAAACAAGCTTAACCAAACAAAACCTGAGGACTCTTAACAAACGGCTGACTTAATATCAGTTAAATTTACCGGGCACATGGGTTATTAACCGATAGGGCGGATAGCACGGCCTAATGAAGTGTTCGAGAACGTCCCTCTTAGAGTACTTTCTATGGCGTGATATCTCAATCATATATATATATATATTACTAAGTCCCCATAAGGGTAGATATATGACTAGATACCAAGTCACCTGAAAATATCCTAAGAGTGACAAAAATCTGCCAAAACATTTTTACTCATGTAATGAAGAACATGAAATCTAGTGACAAGATTCTGGAAATAAAAGTTCAGAAGATAAATGGAAGAGGGTGCACAGGCATTCCCACACACTAGACTAGCATCTCCATAATGAATATCTTCACCGCCCCGGAGAATTCCTCGAGCGCCTGGCACTCAACCTGTTGGTATTCTCTCTGATTAGTCTATCTTCACGGAAGAGTAGATCTTACGCACAAACCAGAAGCAGGCGTAGAAGCCAACCGTCCCGGTCAGTACGAAGAATGCATAGGTGCCAATCAGCATATACCCAAAGTAGAGGATGCCGGATACCACCTTCGTGATTTCCAATTTCGTAAAGAAATAGAAGATGGAGTACAAGAAAAGGTACAAGGCAGAGGAGCCGGCAGTCAAGTAAGACCGCCACCACCAATGGTAATCCTCACTGCACAGTTGAAAGTAGCAGAGCACGGTGGTGATCTCGGCGCACGTGATGATGAGGATAACGAAGACGATGAATAGGAAACCAAAGATATAGTAGAACTGGTTCAGCCATATGGACGTCAAGATGAAGAACAACTCAATAAAAACAGCCCCAAATGGAAGAATCCCTCCAATGAGGATAGAGAATATAGGCTTCATATACCATGCTTGCTCAGGAATCTGCCTCGGAATTTTGTTTGTTTTCACTGGTTCCTCAATCGCTGGCTTCTTGAATCCCAAGTAGCTGCCGACGAAAACCAAGGGGACCGATATCCCAAACCATAACACCACCAATGCAAACATGGTTCCAAAAGGCACGGCACCCGAAGATTTCTCTTCCCAGATCAGGGCATTCAGCACGAAGAAAACACTAAAGAGAATCCCTGGGAACATGAAGGCGGTTTTCAGCGTGTTCTTCTTCCACTCAGTGCCTTTGAACATCTTGTATAGGCGAGCCGAGGAGTAACCAGCAAACAAGCCCATGAAGACCCACAAAAGGACCATGGCGGTCATTAGCCCCCCACGGTTTGAAGGTGAGAGGAAGCCAAGCAATGCAAACATCATAGTAACCAGAGTCATTCCAAAGATTTGGACGCCTGTCCCTACATAAACGCACAGTAGGCCAGAGTTTAGAGGGGGCCTGAAAACATCCCCGTGAACTAATTTCCATCCCGTTTCCTCCTGAGCCTCGTCCTGGGTATCCAGCTGGTTGTAATTTGCTATATCTCTGTAAAGTGTTCGCATCATGATCATGGCCACCATGCCAGACAGGAAGAGGACAATCATCAAGGAGTTAATAATGGAGAACCAGTGGATCTGATCGTCATTCATTAGAAGGTAGGTGTCCCATCTTGATGCCCATTTGATGTCGCTCTCCTGTAAATATCCGAGGCAAATGACAACAAGGGCAAAGAAAAACCAGATTGTCAAAGAGAAAAACTGCAGGTTTAGGGAATAGGATACCTCGAAGGTAACATCATATGTGAACACAATCTCCTTGCCGGTTTCAACTTCTTGGGATGTTGTGCCCCCTTGAATTATATTTTTCGTGCATGTCAGCAATTGAGTGTCCTGCTCTTTCCATTCCTTGTACTCGTGATTGACGCTGCAGAATGCAAGTGAGAGAATAATGAGAGATGATGCAATAATTTTACATGGGGGGATATCTAGTAATGACAGTCAACATAAGTGATGAATTTTGTGAGTTCGGTGGCTCAAGTGATATCGTGTAAAGCACAATCCAGGGCGATGATGACCACGGTAAAGAGGGGCTTCAAAGTGTCCTTGAGGTCATTAAACAATTCCAAAACATCCTTCATACAAAATTGACTCATCCACAAACCACTGAAATGTGCAAAGACCCATGTTTGGCGGCGTGATCTCTTTGTTAAAACAACAAAGTTCTCATATTCCTGTCTCTCAATTCTCGTTTCATCTAGTTTCAAATTTTATAAGGTCCCATTGAGTTAGGCAATAGGAAATCCATTTTGACACAATCATGAATCTTTTGCAATAGGAAAATAAAAACACAGGAAAAAAAAGAGTAACAAGACTACAAGAATTTGACATCTCGTCACTCGATTCCTTCAATCCTAATGGTTAGTGAAAAGTGCATATCAGAAACAAGAATAGGCACCGAGCAAGTCCTACACTCCACCCTCTCTTTTTCTTGTTTCCTATAGTTTCATTGCGATCATCAATAATAACTTCCCCAGGAAATGCTACAATTTTATGGTACCATTTGCCCAATCCCAAACGGCCGCAGAAGGCTATGTATATCAGATCTCCAATGTGGAAACTGCACTAAGCCGCCTTTTTTTTATACATCAGCTAAAAAATTCTCAAAGTGGTCTGCCTCATTTAGTTGATTGGCAAGCCTTACATGGTAAAGCCAATAGGCCCAACAGACCAAAAAAGTGAGACAGCAGTCTGAAAATATCAAACTATAGACACTTGGCCCATTGCACCACAAGGCTCAATCATTTACAAAAACTCACTTTTTTTTTAAAGGAAGGTGCTTGCTTAACACACAATTGGCCTCACTAAGAGAACTTCTGAGCTTCTTTTTGAAGTAAATCCAACTTCAACGTCACTTGCATATGTAAGCTCAACAGCAACGAGCCAAGCATCCCCGATTCTCAAACGTAACTAAACATCTTTGATTTCATTATCTTCCACAACAGGTCCACTTCACTCAAAGCACAAAATACAAAATCAATTGATTCAACCTGGATCAACTAAGCCAATCACTCAGAAAAGCTCCTCCACTCTCCACTGACATGAATGTATTTATGCATGAAGATATATTTGTACAACTGTGGGAGTGAGGGAGACAAAGACGCCCCATATGTACAAATTTACTTTAAGAGTATATATTTTTGTGTCCGTGAAAGAGAGACTTTAGAAATTTCCTACGTTACTCCAGTAGACCAATAGAATCCCAATGCAATAACCGCAAACGTGTAATAACTAGTATTATTGAATCTGGAGGCCAAATTTGAAAATACTAGCAATGAAACCAAACATCAAATAAAAATAACATATGGTTGGAGCAATAATGATAACAAAGGAATCCACAAATGGGAAGTATCTCCTATACTCAAGACCATGAACTGAGTCTCCTTCAACAATTATTGCCTCCTTGAATCTCAAAGTTTGCAACCACTCGCCAGTGTTCAAGGTCAGAAATGATGACTTATCACAGGAGGCAATTGACTAGTCAAGGAAAGTCAAGTATTACTCTACTCCATCTGGACTCAAACAAAAAAAACAATGACAAACAAGAAGCCTTAAGTTCCACTCAATAGTTAACTTGTTTGCTGTCTAGTGTTATCTTATATAAGAGACTATCATTAAGCTCCAAAATTGATACATGCTATGCCTTGATTTTCAATTTCTAATAACTATGGCCCGACCATGCAGGGTTTGGTATACATCTTCAACCACTGCTCTAAATTAGAGTAAAACTACTTCAAGTCCTTTATATTATCCCGAGTTTTTCCTAAGCCTACTACTTTTCCTTTGTTGATGCCTCTAACCTCCATAAATCACTTTTCCTTGCAAGTGCATCAACAAACTAAGTTTTAGATGTCCAAACCATTTAAAATGTCATTTGCTCATTTTATTTCTTGTAGATATTACTTTTTAAATTTTATAAATGTGTTCATTTCTCAAATTATTTTTTTAGTTACACCCCCAATAAAACTCAACATCCTCCCTTCTAAGAAATTTACTTTTTGCCAGGTTTGGATATGAGCTTGAGTCAAACTCAAGCTTGCACAAGCTATGAAAATTACTTCTCAAAATCAGTACTTAAATGTATGATTGAACAAGTTAGAGCAGCCTATAAGATTAAAACAACATTATTGCTAGTTTAGCAAGTTCTATTTTTCAGAAGAGTTATTGAGGGCATCTGTGTAGAATTCTTAAAAGAGGTGATTGCTAAAATTTGCAGGTGTTCACCAATCAACAGAATAATGTCCTGCCACTATTTCTTTCCATTTACAGCACTCCACCAGTGACAATAGAATCCTACTGCCTTAACCTCCAGTTTCCCTCCATCTCTCCTCTACATGTTGACCCATCTTTACTCATTCTTTTTCAGTCAATCACCGCTACAAAGCACCCGTCTACTCCCCATCCCTCTCACTCTGGATTTTGGAAAAACAATAAGGTTAAAGAAAGCAAGATGCTCCTCCGATTAAGCTTACTTTTGGCTCCACATTAAAAATGTAGATTTTCAACTAAATAGTAGCTTTTAAACTACAAAAAGCAGCCTACCAATTTTTAGCAACACCAAAGAAAACGTAAGAAAGAGAAAATAATATAACACGGGGGAAACAGACTTCATTTAACATGAAAATAACGAGGCAGAAAAGCATTTAATTAGAGGACATGGAAACTAGTAGATAGTTCCCAGATCGTCTAATAAGTGGAGGGGTTCCTTCTTGGAATATACCACGAGTGCTTCAGAAATATATCACACGTAGTATGATAATATAGGAAGGGTTAATTTTACACAATGCACCTACATTTTAGCTATTTTTTAACATTAACTCTTTTAAGGTTTTGAAATAAACACCCACAAATTGTATTCCATCAACAATATGGCACCTTTACATTTTCTGTTAGAAGTTTTGATGGGAGGAGGGAATGCCAATGATATCGTGGGCACATGCCACATAGGAGGGCAATGGACGGTTTGATCACAAATTAACAGTCGAATCATGAAGGATAAAATTGAAAGAGAGAAAAGAACCCCCTTTCCTCCTTCGCCTTACCTTACCCCTAGTTCTGCCGATAATGGCACCCTTCCCCTTGTCCAGCCACTGCCCCCATCACTCCACTGTCCTCCCCACTATAGCCTTTCCCACTGTCATCCTCACCTATCATTAGTGGTGACTTCACACACAATAGGTTTAGGTATAGTGGTTTTGCCAACCACCAGTCTGGATAGTAGGTTTGTGAACCTGGTTTCAACCACCATTACAAGGAGAAGCACAGAAGGAAAAGAAGGGGGGATATATTGCAGCATTAAGGGAGGGGAACAGGAGGTGGGAAATGTCAAGAAGATGGAAGAACAGAGAGTAGAGGTATGGTTGCTATAAAAAAGGGATAGGTTGCCAACCATGGCAATGGGGGTGGGAAGCCAAAATGTAGGAACATCAAGAGAATCGGTGAGGGAAGAGAGGCCAACAGGTGCATCAATAAATAATGGCATAGGCCATGAGTGAATGGTACTGTGGGAGTAGGGAGGTGTGACATGGTGTGGGAAGGGCGTGGGGTGGTGGTAAACTAGGGAGGGTTGGTGAAGGGGAAGCAAGGAGCGAGATGGGAGAACCATATTTTTCCAATGCCAAAAATATTTGCTGAATATTGTTGTGGAAAGGAGGGTTAGGTGCAAAGTTGACAGAAGTCAAATCATAGACTTTTATTTGCAAACAAAAAAATGAGTTACCGAAGACAACAAAAAAAAACAGAATTTCAAATAAAAACAGATCGATTGAGTCACAAGACTTAGAATAAAAGATAAAATTTTATTTGATCTGCTAATGAGAGGAGTGAATGACGAAATACATGCATGTTTATATACAGGCATATGTATTTATGCACATGTATATTTAAGAGAGAAGCTTGAGTAGGCTCCCAAATGAAGCAGCACAAGCTCTTGAGCATACTTGAGGAGCTCAAGCTTGCCTGTGGATCTTTAAGGTGTGTTGTGCTTCAATAGTTCCTTAGCTGTCCCATCAAGTTAAAGCCATCTTCCCATTAATGATGCTACTTCTAGCGCCAAAGTACCTTGGCACCAGAAATAAACTATGAAAGGCATAACTTTTTTTTTACCAAAAAATACCTTTTTTAAGCTTGCGCAGGCTGCAAGGATTACCTTTAACTCTTCAGTGACACAAATAGTGCATTTGGGGCAACAGTACTACGTGCAACAGTGATACCTTTTCCTTAAAAACTTCTTCGCTGATAAAAAGGGTCCTCAAAAGTAATCTTCATAAAATTGTTGACCGACAGCCAAAAACAAAAATAATCAGCGATGTTACCAAGCAGGAGAAACAACTTTAATTATGTAAGATATGCAAACAACATCAGCCAAAAATTAATTCAACATACAAACATCTATTCAGCAAAAGGAGAAAGCATATTGTATGAATTAGAAATATAGAATGCAATACCTGTAGGGTGTAACCTCAAACCCGACAATTCGAGCAGAATCAGTCTCTCGATCCTTATGATAGACGACTTTGAAGCTGAGGTGGTTATGAATAAAATATTTTTCATCGTTTGTCTACAATAGCAGGTCAGCACGTTACCAATTCTAGAAACAAGTAATGCAACACACAATGTTCTACCAAAAATGCAATACACATTGAACTGGTAAAAGAAGAGCACATTAACTTACACCACTATACTTTCTCTTGAATCCAACACGGAACCCATGCTCATAGACCTTGGCTTGATTTCCATCCCTCATCGGCCTTGGAACAGCAACAGGAAGGTTGTCCAGAATCCTGTTATGTCAATCACAATGAGAATGTGAGCACAGGAAAGGGAACCAGAACCAATGTTCTCTTATGTACTATTTGAAGCCCATTGCCGTACAAAGAAAGATATTTTATATTCACATTTCCCCCTGGAAAGGGGTCCATTCAACTGGGTTAGCTGTTGGTTAAATCTTACATGTTAACTCGGTACTCGTCATCAATTTTTTCCTTGAAATTCTTGGCATCTTCAGCTTCAGGTTTACGCTGACAGGCTATTTGGCACGACTTTTCCTCTCTCATTTTGAACTGTGACACCACTGAGGAAGTTAGACACTAAGAACAACAAATAGACCATCTGCAAACAATAGATAGATAGTCGTATGCAAGATTATGTCCTACATAATAAGTGTCTAACCATCTGAAAACAATAATATTCTAAATATTGACATTACCATACATCACAAGAATCCAGACTGAGAAAAAGCAAAATAGTAAATTTTGATAGAAAGGACACTAACACTGTAGACAGAATTCTCAATTCGGTCACCACGAAGAACTTCTCCCAAGTTTTCTGCACTGTTCACGATTTTTTGAGGTTTGCAGTAGCTTAGGAAATAGTAGTCATAAGGAAGTTGAGTTTTTGTAGATGAGAGCTTGTTAACCTTGACTGGAAGTGGATCCCCCTGCATATTATCATGCAATAATAGACAAAAGTAAGCAGGATTCTTATCTCTGATGAGCACCAACGTTCTGCAGGCAGTATATACCACTCAACATTATCACTATATGAAAATTTTCATGTACTTGAACTGAAAATAATGTTCCCCGAAATTCGCGCAACTACCAATTTTCATTTCCACAAAGGTCAAATGTGAACATCAGGATAATGCACAATGTTATGCATTTGCAACTTGTATCACGTCATAAGAGAAGTGTAACGACTGGAGAAACTACATAGAGGATAATAAGTTTGGCTTAGTCCAAAGTAACAGTGACCAATTGACATCGACTATCAGATGCTTTTCCTTGTCTATCATTTATCATCTTACCTCAAGAGTCAAGACTCAAATGACAACAAGACTCAAAACATGCTAGTACAGCCTTCAGAGAGTTAAAACACAATGGCATCTTGATGGTCAACAGTCAAACTATGTCAAAAGCAAGATGCCAACAAACAGTGAGACTCAATTGTAGTTGATGAAGCCTAGTTGGTTGCAGATGAGGGCCCAGAACTAAATTGTCTCAGATTCAACTCTCCCCTCCCTTACTTTGCCAAGCAAAACAATGGTAAGACTCAATTTCCCTACACAGTTTACATTGATATCTTCTATAAACACAGTTTGTCAGATATGGTAAAACACGAAACAAACTATTTCAACCACCCTTGCCTTTCAGTTAATAGACTACCTACCCAAACATCCACATGGGGAAGCATCAAATCAGCTAAAAAGCATAACACTAGTTCAATATTACAAAATCACGTCCCCCAAAACTGACGTTACTCAACTCAGACTTCATATATGCCATCTGGCTTTTTCTTATTGGAGAGGAAATCCATAAACAGCACAAGAAGAATCGAACCCGGATATTTTTTTTCTACCAGTTGAGCTGCCCCACTGGGCTATGTAAATCACACTCTTGAATTGGGGACTATGTAAAATCACTCTTGAATTGAGCTTCCAAAAATTGGAACACTAGACAGTTAACCATCTTGACCCAAAGAGCTATAGCCGACCCTATAGTGTAAAACAACTTTTTTTTATAATCAGCATTGCCTTCATAACCAAGTTAGAAGATCCGGTCACCACCATAAATTTTAAAAAAAAAAACTACCCAATTGTAATTAAAATGAAATGCTTATCCAACCTCGTTTATAAGTTTTATGCAGACACCTTGCCGTCCGAGTTAAGCTTTGCAAGGTCCTATCTCTCACTGGCAAGACAATACTAAAACAAACTATCCAAGCAACTTTGGTGATCAACGATTTTCAAAACGCCCAAACCAAACAAGCCAAAACCACAGATGATGGTTGACTTATGCTAAATTTCACTTTCTATCCAAATTACATATTCAATTTGGTTATGATTTAAGAACTTAAACCAAACCCAACCAATCCAAACTACATCCACACCCACATACACACATATATATCATATCCAACTTTCTATTGTACCTAATGATATATTAGTCATACATATTTCTACTATACTCGTGACTCAATTTTTCATAAAGTGGTTGAATTTTTTATCCCTTCAAGAATTTATTATCACCTAAAATACTAGGGTTTTATTGTCAAAATTAGCCATATTTCAAGCAAAGTTCCAAAATATTAGAGAAGCTTTGGATTAAAAAAAATTACATCACGTAATATCTATCATTCTAAAATGTGATATTTTAGTGAGTTTCATATAACTTTCCTAATTAAATGGTATTATATATATATATATATATATATAATTTATTTATTTATTTATATGAGTATTGGACCAAGTTTAAATTTAAGATTGGACTAATTCTTGATTAATAATTAATCTTTCACTTAAAATATCAATTTGAATTTCTTCATTATTTATTTTTGATACATTTGTTACGTTATTTGAAAACATCACAAATATACTAATAACATCATTGATTATTACTTTGATTTTCATAAATAATATAAAATTTGCAAAATAATTTCTAGACTATTAAATGTAATATTGAAAACCATATTCATGCATCCTTGGATCCAGATTATTATACGGATTAGGAAGCCAAGAATTGTTTGAACGATCTTGATGAGTATTATTACCCGAATAACAGGTAACCACCCATGGGATAGAACTCCTGATAACTTCTGCGGTTCGTTTTTGAAAGAAACGTACCATAACCAACAGGAGTTAAAATAACTAAGTATACTTATCCGGAGAAATTACAAAACTGAAAGGAGGCCCTATATAAAGAGGTAATCCTTCAAGGGGACAGATTCTGAGAAGAGGGTTTGGAACTCTCTCTCTCTCTGTGAAAATTACAATCTGAAAGAAAAATAAATACATCTTTCCCTTTTTATTATTCAAAAAAGGCCATGACTGACTTGAGCGCCGGAGAGCCTGTGGGGATCTAACCCCATTGGCCTTTTGACCATCTTGTCTTCTTTGGTATTGTGCAGGTCCTGGGTTAAAGAAACGGAGTAGCAAAATCATCTCCATCCAACTCCGGACCAAATACGCAACATTGGCGCCGTCTGTGGAAATCAGACAAAAAGTTTGATTTACCGCCAAAACAAAAAAATGGTTAATACCCGAACGCATCGAAGTGCTCCGGCAATAAGTGCTTCGGAAATAAGTGCTTCGGCAGTAAGTGCTCCAGCATTAGAAAATGCTACTCCTGAAAATAACCCTCCTTTACCGGAGCAAGAAAAGAATCAACAGAATCAGCTCATACAACCAATGAACACCTGCATGGATCACATGACTCAAGAACTTCAATTCTTACGAGAGCAAGTGGGACGTCAAAAACCAGACGCCCATTCTTAAGCAACGCATATTCCCGCTTCAATGGAAAATAGGGGGAGGAAAAGATCGGCCGTACATATTCAAGAAAAAATGCTTGCAAGAGAAAGGAGCGTAGGCAGATCTCGATTAGAAGGCTGGTTGGGCCCGAGATCCATTAAGAACAGTCCAGAACGACGAAATCCTCAGAGTGAAAGAAGACCTTTTAACCAAGAGGAAGCTTCCTCCAACTTACCGCCGGATGGCAAAAATAACCAACTACACCGGTCTGAAGCTCCCGAGGAATTGAGAGTTTATCTCAATGCCAAAAACGTCCAACCTCACCGATCTAAAGCTCCTGAGAAATTGAGAACTTATCTCAATGCCAAAATATCTGCTGTTATACCTCAAAAATAGGAGAAATTAGAAAAGATATGGGATTTTATCTTTTCAAAGAAAAATCTGAGGGACGAACTAATGATTTAAGGAGGTCCCCATTCACAACAGAAATACAGACCTGCCCATTACCCCAGAAGTTCAAAATGCCAGTCATTGATACCTATGACAGAAGTACTGATCCGATGGATCATTTGGATCACTTTCGAACACTACTAAGCTTTCAAGGATTAGATGAAATGATGATGTGTCAATGTTTCCCTTTGACTTTGAAAGGGGATGCGAGAATTTGGTTCTACCGAATGCCAACCAACTCAATTCAGTCTTTCCAGGAATTAGCAAATAGTTTTCTTTCTCAGTTCGTTTTAAGTCAAAGAATAGAAAAATAACCCTGGCACTTGGCACGTATCAAACAGGGTCCAAATGAAAACCTGAAGTGCTTCCTATCAAGATTTACTTCCGAAGCTCATCGATTTCCACGCCGCACTGACGAAGTCAAGTTAAACACTTTCATAGCGAATCTAGAGCCAGGAGAGTTTTTTAAACATTTAGCTCACATAAATTTATAAACTTTCAGAGAAATGAAAGTTACTGCACGAGCGTACGTAGCAGGAGAGGAAGCCAATGAGGCTAAAAAGCCTATTCGGGTGAATCCTTCTCAACGAAGATCACCGAAAAGAAGAAGAAGAAAAGTGAAAGGCACAAAGGAAGAAACCCTAAATATAAAGTTTGAAGGGACGTATCCGTTCAAATCCAAAAATAATGAAGGAAAGGGAACACGTGTCGGAAAAACATTTGCTACTCAAACGGCGGTGGCAGAAGATACCGCACAAAGCTCGACACGTGACAGGCCAGATAAGACTTGTGTCAGAGCTGATTCGCAGAAAATAAATTCAGAGTGACCAAAAAATGTGAGTCACCAAATCCGGAGTGAATAAATCCAGAGTGACCAAAAAGCGGGAGTCACCAAATCCGAAGTGAATAAATCCGAAGTGGTCAAAAAGCGGGAGTCACCAAATTCGGAGTGAATAAATCTGGAGTGGCCAAAAAGCGGGAGTCGCCAAATCCGGAGTGACCAAAAAGCGGGAGTCACCAAATCCGGAGTGAATAAATCCAGAGTAGCCAAAAAGCGAGAGTCACTAAATTTGGAGTGAATAAATCCGGAGTGGCCAAAAAGCAAAAGTCACCAAATCCAGAGCGAATAAATTCGAAGTTGCCAAAAAGCGGGAGTCACCAAATCCGGAGTGAATAAATTCGGAGTGGCCAAAAAGCGGGAGTCACCAAATCCGGAGTGAATAAATCCGGAGTGGTCAAAAAGTGGGAGTCACCAAATTCGGAGTGAATAAATTCGGAGTGCCGAAAAAACGGGAGTCACCAAATCGGGAGTGAATAAATCCGGAGTATCCAAAAAGCGGGAGTCACCAAATCCGGAGTGAATAAATTCAGAGTAGCCAAAAAGCGGGCGTCACCAAATCCGAATTGAATAAATTCGGAGTGGCCAAAAAGCGGGAGTCACCAAATCCAGAG
>JAOVVI020002777.1:0-20359 GCA_028571085.2 Nepenthes alata | reverse complement strand
TAATTGTTTATATCTATTTGTAAGCCCCAAGAAGATGTGTTTGTGCAACAAATGCAAAGAAATGTGTTCTGAAGGGTCCCAAAGTGATATTTGCCCAACGATGGTAAAGAATTCCAACCTCTCCCATGAATTTTGATATTCATGCATATAAAAGAATTGTCAAAAGAGTCCAAAGAAAGATAAAAATCGTATAAGTAATTGATGGAAAATCCACGATGTGTGATATGATCGAACTGATCTCCCGGATGGATATAATGTTAATGAAATTTGGTGGATCCTCCCTCAAGGAATAAGTAATCGTGAAAACTAAGACCATGGACCTATATTCATTGAGTAGCATTCTCTAGCTTGACGCTTCAATCACGGTGAAAACCTAAGGATTACTTTGGCCGCATATCCTTGCCGCTTATTGGAGCGCGTGATGTTCATGGCACGCCCTAAGATACTACTGTGGAAGAACGATGACTGCCCTGGTGCCCCAGAAGATATGGGGCATATCATTATTGGTCCGTCTACAAGCATGACATGTAGATGACCCCCCATCTGGGTCTAAAAATAAGCCCTCATGGCCTTAAATCATAGGGAGTATCATAATTCTTTCCTCGTTCTCTTACATCGTTAGCTAGTACGACCTATTGTCACTGTTCCGCAAAGATTAATGAAAAGAATAAATATGCATAAAAACATGTCTAATGTCATCATCTGTCCCCAAGCATCCCTTCCTCTCATGTTCCCTTTTTAATTGCAATTATATGTTCCCCCCATCCCATTATCGTTTCCATTGTTTATTTATCGTTCGTTATTACTATATGATGCACTTATTGAGCTGTAAGCTCACTCTTGCTGCTTCTTTCCTTTCAGATGAGAATGTACCGATACCTGACGAGACTGAGGAGGCCATAGGAGTGTGATAGGCAGTCGAGATCGAGTGCGGAGCTTGGGACTTAGCTTTATCGTTATGTATGAAGCAGGGATCTTGTATTTTATTTTGAAAACCTTGAATATATATATATATATATATATATATCATGATGATGATGATGATTTATGTGGATGGATGCATGGTTAGTTTCCGCTGTATATTATAGTTATTATACTTCCGCAGGTTTCCTTTTGTGGTCATGTTAGGCTCCCTAGTTGGCATCCTTTCTAAACCGGCGTCGTGCCTGAGTTATTACGTCGGTGTCACCTGGGGTGTTGTGGTGGCTGTGAGATCCTGTGATTTTGTGTAGTTGTATTTGTGGATTATTGTACAGGGATTGTACAGATGTTTGTATTTTGGCGAACATCCGTTTTATAGACGGAGCTCTGCCCGATTTTCTACAGAAATTTATATTAATAAATTATGGACATTAGTTTTATATGATTATTGACGGAGGTTATTAGAGAAAAATAACCCGGTCCGTCACATTAGTGACAAAGATTTTTGAGACTTAAATGTAAAGCAGTGTGGTTGACTTAGAGTTTCAAAGAGATATCTCTAGTAGGACAATGCTTAGATTTTTATTGTCTTATATTATTATTAGTATAGATATTATGTTTGTAGCAGTTGTTTCAGACATGTATTAGATCTTGGATATTTTCATGTAGACATTGAGAATTTTAATTAATAGATGATGATGGATGTTTATCATTATTCGAGGTTTTTATTATCATAATTATGATTTTTCGGGTCACAATTCGGATGGCTTAGTGTTTTATTTTGGGTTCCATGTTCAGTCTCGAAGGATTCAGAAATTTTGGCATGCTTGGGTTCTTTGATAAAGCCAACAGTGTGCTCGTAGCCTAGAGCTTACAGACAAGTGATGCTTGGCTGGATGACATGCACTGCCAAGATGGACTATTTGCTACCTTGATTTGATGTCTGGAGACTTTGATTCCCAGACGGCTTGAGTTTGATCTTTTCTGTGTATTAGGTTTTTTTCTCTTTGAATGTTCGTTCTTCAATAGGTGATTTCTTGCCCGGAATATGCCCTAGGACTTAGCTCCACAGCTTGATATTGAGAAATGCCTTAGATCAAGGTTAATGGAGCATAGCTTTGTACATCATTTATTTCAACGAAATCTTTAGTTATTTACCAAAAAAGAGATAATAGAATCTGAAAGACAAATCTGAGTGCAAAATTATTTTGTCTGCATGCATGCAAAATTGTATCATCATAATTATCAAGATTAATAAATGTGTTACGTCATTTAACCAAAACGAACAGTCCTTTAGTATTGTAGTCAAAGACCAATAATTATCTCATAACAATTTACCCAAAATTTTAAATGTGGAATCAGGGAAATAAGTAAGAGAAGGCATTAGAAAATTAGGTAAACATGAAATATCATAGCATTAGTAATTTAACTTATTTGAAATTTTTTATATATATCCCTCCAAAAGAGCAGCATGCTGAATGTTAAAATGCCAGTTTCAAGATAAGAAATTATGATGCCAATTTCAAACAAAACTTTAACACGTGTGATGGGGAAAAGCTACGGCAAACATCCAAGTCAAATCTGAGACTGGAAGTCTAAAGATGTTCTCCCGAGGAGAGTCCTTCCCCCACATGCCTGGATTTTGCTGCTATCATCTATTGAAAGTTACATTATCAAATTAAAAAAAAAAGATAGAATAGAACAGATTGGAAAATTAAGTTAGTTTTTAAAATTTAGGAGTCAATTAAATAATAATATCATATCATTTCAATCAGAATTTCAGATGAGCAGTGATGGAAACAAGTAAAAATTGGAGGAAAACTACAATATTTGCCATCATTAAAAGTAGCATGACAATTCCAAAAAAATTAAACATCTCATTTGACACAACATGAGATATATGTCAAATAGACATGACAAATCAGCTCATTAGAAAATTAAACTGTTTGAAAATTTTCAGCCTACATATATGTTAAAAGCATACGTGCAGAGTGCTTAAATGCAGGTGATGTCATGTCATTTCAACCAGAACTTTGTGGTGAGCGAAGTAAGGCCAAAATAGAAGTGAAAGTGTGAGATTAATATTGGGACTGTGAGTCACTGAGATTTCTTTCACTACTAACAGTAATTAAATATTTTATGCAACGGTTAGTGAAAACAGAGTAAAATTTATAAAATGAGAGCAGAGAGAATAATTTACTAAAAATAAATTACAGAAATTTAACAGTATTAAGTAGTACTTAACAAGCAATTATGTTGGCATTGAATTTCTTTCTCTGTTCTGATTCAAAAAGAAAAAAAACATTAGCATTTAGATCTGCGCCATTTAGGTCTATTGCTAGTGCAAATATAATATAGAAGTGCATAAAAAGTTCAACTCCTAAGAGTACCTCAATAATGGGTATTATCAAACACCCAAGGTTCATGAATGAAAAGTTCCCGGCCGTTCATTAAAACAGTTCCTGCCCTAATATCTTCCTCGCGTTTCCTAGCTGCTTCATCTCTTCTAGCTGATGCCTCTGAATCCTGCCCAACAACACAAAGGAAATATGTTGCTTACTTTTAAAAGGAGAGGGTAATTCCACCATGTGAACAGGATGAGAAACTATAGCAAAGCACACATTCAGTAAAAAGGGAATGAAAGAAATTAGATTGATACCTGAAATGGAAACAAAAATGGGTAACAAGAATAAAGTGGCATCAAGCATTAGACAAGTCTAGAAAATTCCACCTTGTTCATTCTCATCCCTCAGTTACATATCCACAAACCCCTCCCCCCTGCTAAGAAAACCCCTATGTGATATGAAAACGAGAAAGTGGAGGAGGTTCAATCCCAGCTTTTTCAATGTCAAAATGGGATTCCAATTATTAGTTTGGAAGAGATCAAAAGGTAAAGTAGGGAAGTGACACTTGATGTAAAATCATAAGAGTTCACTACACATCAATATCGATTTCAAAAACCCTAAGATGGGGAGAACAAAATCGAATCCAAAGGAAAAAAAAAAAGTGGACATAGGGAAAAGCATGAGGACAGCAACAAATCACAGGATGACACATTTGACCATTTTACCTATGCAGATAAAATGTCGCAAGTAACTCAAAAGCGAGATAAGAGAACTAAGGAACAAAATCTAAAGCACAAAGAAAAGAACGTGGAAGAATGTAGAGAGAGTATATCACTTGAGAACTCTTTGCTTGGCAATTACAAATGAAGTCTCCACCCCTTTTTATAGTGGAACTCTTCCCATCCACATTCCAAACCAAATGTCAAGATTATCCCAAATGGATAGTTAGGATCTAACTTCTAGAATTCTCCTATGATATTCCTCCTACATGCCTTTTCTAAAATACTCCACTATCTTCCTCCTAGAATTATCTCCTAAATTATCTAGATAATTCTAATAGGGATTTCTCTACAGAAACTTCCAGAATTTTCTAGAATATTTTTTCCTATTCTAGATAACTCAACTATATACAGTAATAATCACGTAATGTTGTACAAGCTAGGAGCTACACAAATCTACAATGAAGGTCAACCTCCGGGTCTGTACACTGAATAGTATGCCCGTGACAAACACGACTACCAAAAAAGGAAAAAGTAACAAGGAGTAAAAGAAGGACATGAGGGACGAGGATCACAGAAGCACAGTTTCTAAATTCCTACTTAACACAGAATCAGCTCTTTAATTTTCAGCTTGAGCAGAAGCCACACCTAAGTAAACAGTGAAATAATAGCTATGTGGGTTTCAAAGTTCTAACTCAACAACCGGGTTCACTAGATTCAATTAATAAATTCAGAGTAAAAGAGCTGCTGCCTAAAATAAAAGGTGGTAGTCTGCTACATAATGAACCACAGTGTCATCTCTGTTGTGGCCTATTAACAAATCCTCATTACCTACCCATTCTGTGAATCCACCAACCCAGAAACAAGACAAAGATCAATGACCATGTGATGCAAGTATCTTGAAGATTTATTTATTGAGATTTGATTAAGTTGTTTATTGGATTTGATTACTTTTCATGTTTTGTAAAAATAGGGATTCCTAAAATTTTGAATTTTGATGGTCTCTAGTGTGCCTTTGGAAGGGTATATGTTATTTGTTATTTCCTAATTTTAGGTCATTAATTAGTAAATTATATTTATTTTCTAATTAATGTAAGCAAAGAGTGCTTCAATACAGAGATCATAATTTTATTATTTAATTAGTCATTGTGAATTGAATTATTATTGAAAGATTGTTTTCTCCTTCATTTGCTCAATGTAATCTCTGCTTCTTCCTTCTCTCTATGCTCTTCTCAGATTCTCCCCTTTACCTATTTCTTTTCTTCATTCCTTTCCGGTTTTTCCCCCTCCTTGCATCACCATGTGTTGGTTACAGAGCAGAATGCACAAGACCATCTGGAAAAGGTGTTCAGTATTGCTTAATGACCTAGCTTTTATTTTTCTAAGGCTAGTTGAGACCTAAATAGAAGACAATAGAGATTTTCTTCAAACATACCTGTTGAAGGCCATCCATTAGGCTTTTGAACGCAAAGAGGTAAGTTAGATTAGCCACTATAATTAATCTGGAAGCAACTAGCCACTATTCACGAAGCTTGTGAGAAACAAAGAGATTGGAAGGGGGAAATCAGTGCTACCATTACAAATGTGGCAAGGTGATACACCATGTTTTGGACCCAGTTTTTAAAAAAAGAAAAGAAAGAAAAAAGGAAAAAAGACAGAAGCAAACAAAAGAATTAAAAATTGAGGAAGCAGGCTGCCATGCCGGTCACCTGTCAACACGGGGAAAAAGGTGGGACAGCAGATGCTGGCCTGTTTCTGCAATACATTAAAAAAGAAGAGTAAAAAAGAAAAAACAGCAACCTGCGGTCCCAGATTTGGGTACGCATGAGAGAAAAGGAAGAGAAAAGGAAAAGGTGACTGGGAAGAAGAAAACAAGCAGAAAGAGAGAAAATAGGGAGAAGCTTCTAAGCTTGATGTTTTGAGGGAATTCCTACAGTTTCAGGATAAGTAAATATATGTATAAATCTGAATTTCTTGGAGGAAAAATTTATTTCAAAGTGTCTAACCTTAATTTAATGTTTTCTTGAGATATATGAGAATTCCAGGTGTACTATGATGCATAATTACGGGAAATGATTTGTTGGAATTATTTCAGAGGTTTGGATACTTATTTTCTGTAAAGTTTGAGAAATTAGAGCTGGGTATTATGGAATTACAATATGATAAGATTATTTAGTGGTATAATTTAAGATATATTCGTTACGCATGCTAAATTAAAGATGATCATATCAAAATGCTATGTAAGTTGAATTTAATAATGGAGATAGTAAAATAGAGATATGATTCTTAAATTATGGACTTTTTGAAAAAAGAAGAATATCATGTATCTTAGCATTCTTGGGTTTTATCCTAATTTAGAATAGTAACTAAGTATATTGTGATATATTTGAATATAGGTAAGGATATGGTACTAGATTCTACCTCATGATTTCCAAACTGTATGTTCTTCTTGGTGAGTTGGTAATAAGATTTATATAAGTACTTCCAATTTAATTGATCATATTTGTAAATAAATTTTAAAACCTAAAAAATAATTATGTTAATATATTTACAAAAATCTCTATGGAATTTTTAATCGTTAGTGCTTTAGAACATAATTTTGTCTTGAACAAGTATATTTTGTGTGTATGGACAAGAACCTTACATGTATGATTTGTACATTCATCATATGGGGTCTTTGGGGCCGCATTTGTTATGCATGATGCCTTTGGGATGTATACTAGACATTCTAGCTCTTTAGAAGCCACTTTGTGCATGTGTATGGCCATAATACACGACCAGATATGATTATATAATTCTAGGTGTTAGATGTAGTGATTATTTTCATACTTGACTCAATATTTATATTGAAAGATATTCTAGACAATTATTTTATGAATTATGTATGGATTCATCAATATTCATGTTATTTCAATTTTTATTAAATGTTGATTGCTTATAAGAAAACTTGTAAATTATTTATCTTTCCACTGAGATGTCTCATAGTATTTTATTTATTTTCCAAATCACAAAACTTTTAAGGCCAAAGACATTTCTTAGTGGCCATGCATGTCAAGTCAGGCCTTTTTGGAGGACTTTAATGTTTTATTTAGACATTTTGAAGGCATATGTATTGTTAGGTCTGTCATATGTACCTATTTTTGAATAAGCTTTAACTTTTATGTACATATATTAGACAAGAAGGCAAAGCCTTCTAATATCTATGTTAGCTTTTATTATATTTATATGATATATTTCAAGCTAATAAAGGAGGCTTGCTGGTTAGGATGGGTCCCAAACTCATCTTAGTCTTAATCTCAATCATAGCCTATCCTAATATGGGTTGTCAAGTTTTGGTATAACACGGAAAGGTTTAGATTTCCTTAGATTTCCTATGTATGTTTGCATTTAGAGCACATTCATGAATATTGATACAAGTTTTGTTTAATAGAAGATAGATATGCCTCCCGTTAATCCTAGAGCCCATAGGAATCTTCAACTAAGTTTGCCTCAGCTTCATGGGATGGTGGTTGTTGATGCACCTCCAGTTGATGATCATTCATTAGAGTCATCAGCATCTTCTTCACATGTACATGCTCCTCCACAAGTTGAAATGCATGAGTGTAAGCAGGCAATGGATTTGTTTTCAAAAGTGCTTGCTTCAGTAGTTCAAAAAGAGCCACCTTATATACAGATGAGACAGTTGAGAGCTACTTTTTTCTATGACGGCTGAGACTTGGTTCTGACAGACATAGGATTTTGAGTTGCTAGCATATGCAAATGAGGAGAAAGTTTCTTGCATTCAAATTTTATTTCAAGGTGCTTCTGGTCATTAGTGGGATTCTGTAAAACAACGATATCCCATTACTGTTGTTGTTACCTAGGAAGATCTCAAGAAGGTGATTGATAAAAATTATTTTCCTCAGACGTTTAAAAGAAGCTTAATTAATGGAGTTTACCTAATTAGTGCAGGGATTGAGAACAGCAGAACAATTTGAGGAAGTGTTCACAGAGTTATCCAGTTTTGCTCCTTCTATGATAGCAGATGAAGGAGAAAGATGTGGACGATTTATGCAAGGACTACATGAAGTTATTAGAACTATTTTACAAGTCAAATACTGGTCTAGGTATGGCAAGTTAGTTCAGGCAGCCTTAAAAGTTGAAAAGAGTCAAGTGGGTTCTACCTTGTTCTATAAGGGTGATATTAGTCAGAGTATTTAAGAATTGAGGTAATTCTGTTCAACCTTCCACCTATGGTGGCTATGGAGATAGAAAGAGAGGGCCATGAAACTTACATGCTCAGACTTATCAGAGTGGAGGTTCAACAATGAGATCGGGCAATGAGCTTGACTGAAGAGGGAGAGGTAGATGCATGGATGTCCCTAATGCAACACTTGCAGAAAATTTCATATGGGACAGTGCTTGAAGGGTACTTGAGGTTGTTATCAATGTAGGCAAACAGGTCATTTAAAGAGAGATTGCCTAATGTTGTCCCAGGGTGGTAGTATAGTTTAGGATCTAAAATTCAGAAGGGTGAAAGTAAAAATGATAAGACAAATCTCAAGCAAGCAAAGTTCAGCAGAGTTTTGGTATTGGCAATACCGTTGTGGGTTCCATGACAACCTGATTGACCTCGAAATCAGCCTAGAGTTTTTGCCATGACCCAATAGGAGGCCTAGTCTTCTCCAAAAGTGATTAAAGGTATGGTATCCATTTTTTGTCATAAGGCGCATATTCTAATTGATCCTGGTTATACTCATTCATTTGTGTTTCAAGCATTTGCATCAAATGCTGATAGAGATTTGGGATCCCTAGATTATAACCTAATTGTAACAACTCCATTAGGAGATTCCTTATTTGTTGATCATGTGTACAAAGATTAGTACGGTATAGACGATTCTATATAACTTATTGGCAAACTTGATTGACTTTGATGCCATTCTAAGAATGGAATGGTTGGAACCTCATTATGATATAGTAAACTGTTTCACAAAGAAGGTGTCTTTTGAACATGATGTTATTTTCTAAGGAGAATGACGTGTTTTTCCCTCTTGTGTCATATCTGCAATGATTGCAAAGAGATTGTTTAGAGAATGTTGCTAAGCTTATTTAGCTCATGTGATTGATACAATGGTTTGTGCAATAAACTGGAAGGCATTCCTATTGTGTGAATTTCCAAATGTGTTTGCAAATGAGCTTCATGGGTTGCCCTCAAATGGCTCCTATTTCCATTGATCTCACCTGGTATAGCTCCTATTTCCATAGCACCATGTAGAATGGCTCCGATAGAATTAAATGAATTGAAGACTCAACTATAGGACTTGCTGGATAAGGAATTTATCAAACCTAGTGTTTCTCCTTAGGGAGCACCTGTATTATTTGTGAAGGAGGATGACACTATACACCAATTAGGCATTCATTATCGACAATTGAACAAGGACACCATTCATAATAAGTATCCCTTGCCATGTATTAATGATTTGTTTGATTAATTACAAGGTACCTAGGTGATTTCAAGATTGATCGGCATTCTGACTATCATTAACTTAAAATCAAAGAAGTGGATGTTCGAAAAGCTGTATTTAAAACAATGTATGGCCATTATGAGTTTCTAACAATGCCTTTTGGGTTAACTAATGCTCCAGTAATATTTATGGATTCGATAAATCGAATGTTTAATCCCTATCTAGACAAGATTGTCGCAGTTTTTATTGATAATAAAATGGTGTATTCACGTAATGAAAAAGATTACAAATGACGATTGAGAACTGTATCGCATGTTTTGAGAGAAAAATAATTATATGCTAATCTTAGCAAGTGTGAGTTTTGGCTTGAAAGAGTTGTATTTTTAGGTCATGTAATTCCTGCTAATGGTATTCTGTAGATCCTTAGAAGATAGAAGCAATGTTAAAATAAGATCTCCCAACTAATGCTACTTAAGTGAAAAGCTTTATTGGTTTAGCTGGATGTTATCGTTGTTTTTTGTAGTATTTATCAATTATTGCCACTCCATTAACTAAGTTACTCAGAAAAGATATGAAGTTTGAACGGACTAAAGAATATGAACACAATTTCCAAGAACTTAAGAATCGCTTGACTTCTCTTCCAATTATTACTCTTCCTTTAGGAAATGGTGATATTTAGTTATGTTTCGTGATGCATCTAGACAAGATTTGGATTTTGTTTTGATGCAAAATGGTAAAGTGATAGTGAATACCTCACGACAACTTAAACAACATGAGCTGAACTATCCAATACATGATTTGGAAATTGCAATTACTATCTTTTTCCTCAAAATTTGTAGACATTATTTGTAGAACAAAACATGTAAAATATTCACTAATCACAAGAGTCTAAAGTATCTCCTTACTCAAAAAGAGCTTAATCTGAGAAAGGAAAATGGATGAAATTATTTAAAAACTATGATTGTACCATAGATTATTATCCAGGGAAAATCAATGTGGTAGCAAATGCTCTTAGGAAAAAATCTTCTGGTATTTGGCGCATATTCAGGTGGTTTCTCTTCCCTTGTTGCTTGAGTTGAGATCTTGAGAGTTAATCTTGCTATAGTTGACTCATAATTGTTATTGGCTACCTTAAAAGTTAGACCCGCATTGTATGAGTGTGAAAGTGATGCACAAAATCAAGACATTCAATTGAAAAAAATTTCTAGTTAAGTTTAAAGTGACAATTGTATTGATTATTCAATAAAGTATGATGGAACTTTGATAATACGAACTCAATTCTGCATTCCAAATGTAGAGAGAATCAAAAGGAAGATTCTGAAAGAATCTCATTGTTTAGCATATTCTATGCATCCGAGTAGCATCATAAGGTATTGAAATTTAAGGGAGAATTTTTTGTAGCAAAGTATGAAGAAGGAGATTGCCAAGTATGTTTCTAATTGTATGCCAACAAACCAAAGCCGAGCATCAATGTCCTACAGGAGTTTTTCAGCCATTACCTATCCCTGAATAAAAGTGGGGGCATATTATTGTAGATTTTGTGCCAAAGTTCATACTATTAAGAAGCATGATGTTATATGAGTAATTGTGGATAACTCATTAAGTCAGCACATTTTTTGACTTTCAATATGACTGCTTATATGGTTAAGTTAGTACAAAAATATGTTGATAAGATTATAAGGCTCTATGGTACACCCATGTCTATTGTGTCGGATAGAGATCCTTGATTTATTTCTAGTTTCTAGCCTAGTCTCCGAAATTTCATGGGTAGAAAATTAAAATTTAATATTTCATTTCATCATAAATGCTCTAGAAGATATGCTTCAAGCTTGTGTGATTAAATTCAGCAATAATTAGAAGGTTCACCTAAATTTGATAGAATTAGCTCACAGTAATAGTTTCCAAGCTAGCATTATTATGACTCCTTATAAAGCATTGTATAGTAAAAAATGTTTGTATGAAAAAGGTGTGAGAGAATTAACTGGGTTTGAAATTGTTGAAATCAATGTAGATAAAGTTTGGGTCATCAAAGAAAAATTGAGGATAACACAAGAAAGATTGAAAAGTCATGCTGATAAAAGACTACATGATCTTGAATTTAATGTTGGTGATCAAGTCTATTTAGAGGCTTCACTGTGGAAGGGCATTTTGCGCTTTGGGAAACATGAAAAGCTAGGTCAGCATTACATCGGACCATATGGGATTATTAAGCATATTGGACAAGTTGCATATCGTCTTGCATTGCTTCTAGAGTTGTCTAAGATTCATAATGTACTCCAAATTTCTATACTACGCGAGTGTTTGCAAGAAGGAATTTATGATTCTCACATACTTGAATCACAACTTGTAAGGCCCGAGATCTCCCTATCAAACAAATCATAATTAATCAAGGTCAAAGAACGCAGAGAAATTTAGATTGAAGGGTCCAACATTCGAGAACTACTGAAATTAAAATATATAAACTTGGAGACTTCCACCCGTTTAAGGATTTCGAATTGAAATTTATTATGTTGACCAGGTTATAAACCCGGAAACCAGAAATTCACCGCAAAAACAAAACAGTAACCCGAAAAAATTATCCAATGGACCCGATTAGCCACCGATCCATATACGGGTAATAAAAGGACATCTCGGCTACCAAAATTCCAAATAATTACCAACCGAATAAATTTTGAAGTAGCAAAATAATAGTCCGACCACCGAAATGTCATCCGATTAGTAACCGGATTAAACTCGGTTGACAAGAAAGCAATCGGGCAAGTAGTATACCACCCGGGCAATATAATTATGTTATTAAATTAAGTAAAATGGCAGCCTAGTTATTTCTTTAGGCTCAGGCAGCAGCTGCAACCATAGGAGAACTGGCCAAATCAGCTGCACGGCAGCCCCATATCAGCAAAACTAATAGGAGATAAATATATATATATACACCCACGGCAACTTCAACACTTAGCCAAGAATTAAGAGGGAATAAAACAGCTCACGGCTGCTTACTTCACAATTGAAGCAGCTTAGCATTAAGGGAGAGAAGCTGCAACACGGCAGCTGATCTCCACAGCAGCAGCAGCACCACGTTAGCTGCTCCAAAAATTCAGCAATTCAGCAGCATAATTAGCAGCATATTCAGCAACCCACGTAGGTGATAATTCATCCAATTAAAACCCACCACTAGGCAAGTTATTTAGCAGCCAAACTAGCAAATTAAATAGAGGTGACTCAGCTCCTGGTGCAACGTTGGCAGCAGCTCTTCTTAGCTGCAAATGACCTAGCATCTTTTATTAATTTATTTAGGGCATGATTAGAATAGTAAGAAACAAGGAAAATAAGAGGCAACCGTGAGGAAGGAAAAAAAAAAAGGGAACCGGAAGAGAAGGAGGGAAGCAGAAGGAAAAACAGAAGGGAGGCTGAGAAGGAAAACGGAAGGCAGGGGTTTCAGCTGAATTATATGGCAAGTGTACTTGAATCCCTTCTTCATTTGGTTTTTTTTTTATTGTTAATTTCTTAAGTATTATTGTTCTGATACTTAAATTTCCAGATGTTCTTGGTCATAATCATCAATTTTGCATAAACTATACCCAGCTGAAATTCTGTTTTCCTGCATCAATTTTGCATCAACTATAATAATATTGTTCTAATATGAATTTTTCTCAAGTTACTATTTTTTTAAAGTTGATGTTTGAAGCTGAAAACTGGTTGCTTCACTCTGCTGTTGCTGAAATTTTGCATTATACTTTGCTGAAATTTTGTATTATTCTTGCTAAAATTTTGTTGTATGCTTTGCTGAAAATCTAGACTATGCTTTGCTGATTTTCTTACACGTTGTACTAAGTTTACTAATTTTTGAAACTGAATATATTTTGAAAATATGATGCTACCGGAATTTGAAGTACTGATTTTGCGGTATCACGTTGCAAATGTCCTCAAGCTGAAGCATGTGCTGCTGATTTTCTGTTTTGGCTGATTTCCTATGCAATATACTTTATTAAATCTGAGTTGTGCTTTGCTGAATTAAGCTATATTGCTGATTTCCAAGTATGTTGTTTGCTAAAATTGCTGTAACATATGTGCTGATTATGTGATGTTCAAGTTGCTGATTTTAAATTACTGTAACAGGTTTTGTTGATTTCCAAATCTGAATTATATTGTAACCTGGAAATTCTAGGCACCAATTCTTATTGAATTTTTTTTTTTATGTTTATGCTTAGAAAATGGTTATGATTCCAATTTCTATAGAAGAAAATCAGATTATGGAAAAATGATTGGAGACTCTACAATTTAATAAGAATTAAGATTATTTTCTCCTAGCGTTGAGAAAATTAAGAAGAACCAAAGAAATGTGTAGAGTTTTCACAAAAATTTTAAAAAGGAGTTAAGAAACTAGACCAAGTATTTATTTCAGAGGATAATATATTCTGGCATGCTTTGAGATATTATGGTAAAAGATCGATGTCTAATAATTCAGCTCAGTATCGTTGGGGCGATTCCGGCCCCATCTACGGGGTATAAAGATATGTACCACCCATCTCGGAGTGCAAATACGAGCTCCGGCCTTAAATTGTGTGGACAGACCACAATCCACCCATCTCGGGGTGCAATACGAACTCCGGCCTTATATTGTGTGGACAGAACACAATCCACCCATTTCGGGGTGCAATATGAGCTCTGGCCTTAGATTGTGTGGACAGAGCACAATTCATACTTCAATCAACCACTCCTTTAGCTGGTAAGGTCTACTGGCCCTAATCCCTACAAAAAGGTAAGAAAAGAAAAATTATCTGCAAGGTTTGGAGTAAAGAACAAAAAATAATCAAGGTAAAATATTAGAGTAAAAATTGCATATTTTCCGTTCTCTGTAATGATTTCCTATGTATGTTATTATGTTTTAACTAAAACAATTGCATGGTCATTGTTATATTGTACATTACTGAACATTTGGCTCATTCACTTGTTGTTTTCCTACCCCTCAGATGGAAATCACAAGTTGGTACCGGATGAGCAGGAGTAAAGACAAGAATGGTTTAAGTTTATGTATTTTTGAATTTTGATGAAATTATAACAGTATTATGAAGTCTTGTAGTGGATCTTGTAATAAAATGAATGTGACTTTAGTATTACTCTTTGGTTATGCTTCCGCTATTTGTAATTATGGTTATTATTAATACTTCCACAAAGTTTTATGATAATAATTTTGGTATCTAATAGCATCTCTAAAGAATCCAACGCCGTATTTAAGTCATATGGAGTTGGAGCCACTTGATATGGCAACATGTGGATCCTATGTATAATTATGATATATTTATGGACTTATATGTAGTATGACATCTCATTAAGTGTAAATGAGAATGTAGGACATTACACAACTAGTGCACTTAAAGGAAGATTTGACATACAAAGAAAAACCCGAGCAGGTTTTATATGCTAAAGATAGAGAGCCACATAACAAGATTGTTATCCTAGTATAAGTCTTATGGTGCAACCACAAAAGAGGAGAAGCAACTTGGAAACGAGAAGATGAAATGTGAGCCTTATTCCCCACAAATTCCCTATGTTAGATAAGTAAAATTTCAAGGACAAAATTTCTTTTTAGAATGAGAGAATTATGAGACCTAGTTTAAAAAAATAAAAAAAAAAGAAAGAAAGAAGGGAAAAAAGACAGAAGCAAACAAAACAATTAAAATAAGAAGGAAGCAGGTGCCCATGCAGGCCACCTGTCAATATGAGGAAAAAAGTGGGGGCAACAGCTGCTGCCCTGTTCTGTAGTTAATAAAAAAAGAAAAACAGCAACCTGCTGTCCCAGATTTCAGTAAACTCAGGAGAAAAGAAAGAGAAAATGAAAGGGGGAACCGGAAGGAAGAAAAGAAGAGGAAAGAGAGAAAACAGGGAGAAGCTTATAACCTTAAATTTTGATGTAATTTCTTCAATTTCAGGATAAATAAAAGTAAGTAGAAATCTGAATTTCTTGGAAGAAAATTTAATTTCAAGTGTCTAGCCTAAATTTAATATTTTCTTGGGATTTATGAAAATTTCAAGTGTACAATAATTCATAATTGGGGGAAATAACTTGTTGAAAAATTATTTCAGAAGTTTGGAGATTTATTTTCTGTAAATTATAAGAAATTAGAGTTCGGTATCATGGAATTAAAGTATAATTAGGTTATTTAGTGATATAATTTAAGTGAAATATATTAAGCATGCTAAAATAAAAATAATCAAGTTAAAATGCTATACAAGTTGAATTGGAGATTGGAGATAGTAAAATAGAGATATGATTCTTAAAGTATTAACTTTCAGAAAGAAAAATAGGTTATATCCTAATTTATATTAGTAACTAAATATATCATGATATACTAAATATAAGTGAGGATTTGGTGCTAGATTTCATCTCAAGAATTCCGGGAGTATTGTCCTGGTCCAGGTGAGTGGAAAAAAAGATTTGCACAAATATTTTCAATTTAATTGATCATATTTATAAATAGGTTTTAAAACTTAAAAAATGAATAATATGATAATTTACGAAAATCTCTATATGATTTCTATTTATTAGTGCTTTGGAATATGATTTTATCTTGAGCAAGTATATTTTGTGTATGGACATGGGCCTTATAGGTATCATTCGTCTATTCATGAAATGAGGTCTTTGGGACCACATTTGATATATATGATGCCTTTTGGGCATAAACTAGACGTCTTTACTCTTTGGGAGCCGCCATGCGTATACATATGACCACGATACACAATATGGCAAGATTACATGACTCCAAATGTTATATGTTACGATGTCTTTTATACTTAGCTCAACGTTTATGCTAAAATATATTCTAGACAAATGTTTTATGAATTATGTACAAATTCATTAATATTTATGATTACTTTAACTTTTGATATTTATTGATTGCTTATAAGAAAATTTTTAAGTTTATTATCTATTCCCGAAGCCTGACTCAAAGCATTTTGTTCATTTTTCAGATCACTGGGATTTTAAAACTAGTGACAGTTCTTAGTGGTTATATGTGTCAAGGTCGAGCATTTTTTTAAAGGACTTTGATATCTTCATTAGTCATTTTAGAGGCATATGTAATGATATCTCATCATGTATACCTATTTATTTTTGGATGAGCTTTAGCTCTTATGTATATAATATATATACCAAATAGAGTAGCAGAGCCTCCCAATATTTATGTTAGCTATAATTATATTTATATGATATATTTCAAGTTAAGATATGAAGTTTGTTGGCTAGGGTGGGTCGCAAGCTCATCTTGGTCTTAGCATCGATCATGGCCTATCCAAATATGGATTGGGACACCATGAATTTGATTAGTCACTATAATTAATCGGGCAGCCACATCAGGACATGATAGTTCATATACAAAACAATAATCTTTTCAGAGGAATTAGCTTTACACAATGATGTTGTGTTATGACAGAGTTAAAAAGAGAAACGGAGAATACAGCAGCCACTACTAGCCTAGATATAACAAGCTCGGAACCTCTTAGCCTAGATTCTAGAGCATCATCTGGAGAAGTTGTAAAATAGCAGTTAAGCTAACAGCATCCCAAAAAGCTACTTGAGATTCACTGTATGTTGTTTTCAGCTTATGAAAAGTTAAAACTAAGAACTTTTCTAAAACATTTGAAAAGAGCTTTTAGGTTAAGCTACAAGTCCCAAAAGTTCTTTTTAGCAATTAATCTCAGCACGGCCTGAACGGTAAGGACCTTGACCTAATGGATGAGGGGTGCATAGGAAAAATGGAAGCCCAAACAAACTAATAAAACATGAAGAAATCCAAATTGAAAAAAATAAAGGAAATGAGAGAAATCCCACGACTTTGTTTTTAATCAATGAATGCTGCAGCTAGGAACAATGCCTGATTTAGTAACAAGGTGATGGAGAACCGCTATTCACATCATCCAGATAAGTGTTCTAAAATATTAATGTATTTCAATATTATTTTAAAAAATGCTGAAAGTTCACTCACCGTGAACTATCTACTACATCAGGCAAGGGACACTTTGCAGGCATCATAACGTCTATCACCAACTACTGCTAGGAACTCAAATAACTAATGACATAATATAAAATCATCCTAACAAAATATACAATTCACTATCTAATAAGGTAAGAAATCTTATACAGCATCCTCATTCTGTTTCCTAAATCTCCTATGAGGAATCTAAAATACAAAGCTATAGTAACTTCATGAAAAAATGAAAAAGTCAACATATTGCTGCTGCTCCAGTACATCATGGATGTTGGGTCCAAACTGCAAGGAATTCTCAAAATATTGTACTAAATAACAATTGAATTTCATTAACTTTTGGGAAAACGTAGTTGTTTTATATTCTCCAGATGTTTATGCAGAATAAGTATATCTGTTAGTAGGGAGATTCAATAGATTATCAAAACATAGTAGGGTTATATTTTAAGCATTAGTCAACATTCTAAAGAATTTTCCCTTAATTTTTATCACACCACATTCAGTATGGCTCTATTAGTCCTCTCTCTTTTTTCTTCCAATTCCTTATTCCAAGTGCTCCCATCTCATCCCCTCCCTCAATTTCTCAACTTGTACCCCTCATTCACATCACTATGGTAAGGAAAAGGCATCAAGACCTAGACTGCAATGGCAAAAGAAAAACAGTCACTGAACACTTGAGACAGTGGAGATGCAGGTAATCAGCAGCAAACAGATGGACGATTTAACTACAGTTGATGACCCCTTGATACTTATATATGAGTGCCATCATAGCACAATATTCCTAGGTCATGGAGTCTGAGGAGGTCAGATGAAAAATGCCTATCCATGTATTGGAGAAATTGTTTCCAAGGTTTGAATTCAAATAAGTAAAGTTCAAGGATTTTTTAATAATATTTGAAATATGAAGAGAAAATGTACAAGAGATGAATCAAATTGATCAATCTGGTTCAGAAAAACAAATTTCATTAATATTTTCCTCAATGAGAAAAGCAGAAAATTTAATTGAGATGAGGAAACAATTATCAATACAGAGGTCAGGAAGCCCGACAAAAAGCTAGAAAAGGAAAAAGGAACACAAAGCAATGACTACATTAAAAAATAAAAAAAAAACAAAGTCAACTGTTCAAGTACTAGGTTGCCAAAGTATGTATCAATGACAACGAAATGCTCCTTGGATTCAAGTCAAAAGAGAGATGAATAACCTTGCTTTCTTCTACAATAAATAAGGAAGAAAATACATATCCCAGAAAATCCTAGCTTTTCTGCCTATCGAAACCACAGCAATCGTGTAAGTCTTCCAAATAATGTTGGTAGGGCAAGAAAAGAATAAGGACCTTTCGGCGTTTCCATAATGCATATTGGGCCTCCGTTATAGAAGTAGCTTTGGGATCGCCCCGCGCCCGTCTATCGCTCACCTCTTCCTCCGCCCCCATTGATGTCCTCCCCTCTCTCTGGTCGCAGGGAGGCCCTGTTCTCCTGCAGCAATTAGAGATGGAACCTGCTATGATACTCTCAAACTTTTAAGGGGTTTTTTTTCTTTAAGAATTAATGTGTATCAAATAAAAGAATTCTTAAAAAAATACGTTACCCCCCCCCCCCAAAAAAAATAAAGGTTGAAATCATAAAATTATGTGTTAAACATGATATTTTTCATAAGGGGGTCATTTTTATTCAACCACGCCGAGGCTAACAAAAAAATAATACTCTTGACTCAAAAAATTATATAAGATCACAACAATAAGAAAGAATAAAATATCAAAGCAGTAGTTATTAGAGTCTCCATGGGAACATCGTGGTCAGCCACAAACAAATTGTAGCTCTATTGCCAATAATATATTAAATGTTATGTCTAATCATATATATTGAATTAAAAATCTTTCTTAAAAATCACAGGAGATTGTGAGAAACTTTTAATATCTAGATACCTCTGCCTTTGATCTGATATAAATGAAATCATTCAACTTAGACATAGTCTTTATCAAAAAAAATGACATTCTAAAGTCACCTGATAAATACTAAAAATTATATTTTTTACCCTAATTATTTGTTATTATTTTATAATTATTTTAATGAGGACGGCTGAAATGAGCCGACCCAGAAGAAAGGTCAGCCCAGAAAAAGTACGGCACGTTAGCCCAGAGGCGGTCAACGTCCCAATTGACCGAAAATAATTCTCAGACGCCGGGATACGGCCCACGACCTCATTCCGGCGCACGAGAAATTATTTGCCTTAACTTATCATGATCCAGAATATTTCCCAAAAATTACTGTCTCCATTGGAAAGGAAGTCTCCAACTCGATGCATCTCCCACAATGGAAACCATAACATTTAGCAATATCTCTATAAGAAAAGAAAGAAATCCCTCCAACCAATTGTAGTTGCCCTAAATAGTGCCAGCGTCTCTCGACGGATGGAAGGGATCTCCTCTAGGCAACTGGCAGCCAGCCTTGCCGCCCAAGAAATGGAGGCGAGGTTCCATGGCTATAAAAAGCCCTCGAAACAGATTTTAGAGACACGCCCTCTTCAATACTCAAACTCACACTAGCGATCCCACTTTCAAACAAGTCCACAAGCACCGTCCTCCTTTCCCACTATTTGCTCTCCGTCGACCCAATATCCAAAAAAATCGCTCTACATGAGCGCACTACCACCAAAAGCCGCTCCACACCGAGCACCACCTTCGAGTCAGACTCATAAGTCTCCTTCCCTACATCATTCCCAATGAATTCTGTATTTACATTCTTCATTTCGGAAGAAGGATAACTCACTTGAGTGTCGGAGAATAAATTGGAGAGGAAATCCTGCCATTTTTCTCTGACGTCTTGTTTTGTATTGTGGTATGTAGGATCCAAGCCAAGGATCACGAAGAATGGGTGGGTTCCACGTCTATTCAAACTCGAGACCAAGTTGTACCCGAATCCATCGACGACTTGAATTCAGGACACTTCAT